>CAJPEV010004645.1:0-20301 GCA_905338385.1 Darwinula stevensoni | reverse complement strand
TTCACAATGTAGCCTATGGCCAAAAAAAGTCGTAGCCTGTAGGCATCAAGCTTTTGTCTAAGGCAGGGGTCGGGAACCTTTGGCTCATGGGCAAAGTGGCCCTAAGCTTCCTAAGCGTATGGTAGACCTTTTATATATGTTATCATGCCATGCATCACCTTCTGTTTAGTAACTCTCTGACATACCACGTCCAGGAGAAGTTGAAAATCATGGTGAAAGCGGCCTTCAAAGGACAACAGGAAAAAGCACCAGGCCCCCATCGGTTACTTTGGGATGGGGATTTTCGTTGGACTCTGGTATATGTCTTTCGGCGTGCAAGTTCCGCGGTTGCAATCAGAGAAACCGGCAAATCGAGATGATCCACTCCTCTCAATTTTCGCATTTCGATCTATTCTTCATCAGCTGGATTTTCGATTTCTATCTCTCGCTTCCCGACCGCGCCGGCTCGCCTGAAAGGCGCTTGCAAAGCCATTCGGTTTTGCAAGCCGAATTGCGTCGACAGCCGAGTCGAGAGGGTGGTTTGAGCGGTCTTGCATCGTCTTGATGCATTTCCACCTCCGTCTTCGAGCGAGGCCGCGCTCATCCCGCCGCTGTAAGTCTCCCTATTCCCCAAATACTAATGAATGGTTCTTTGGCATATTTCCGCCAGCCATTCAGTCTATTCGTGGAATACCAAATTCTTTTGAATGGACAGAATTTGCTTGAATTGGCTCGGTAGTTTTATTTTTCTGCCCTGGATGAACGAGTTAATGAAGCGTGTCGATCGATCGTCTTGTGCACGTCCGGATCCATTTGCTATGGTGAAGTTGAACTCGCCCTGCAGTCCCAAGCATTCCATGGAGTCAGGTTTCGAGTTGAACCGCACGATATTTCCTCAATCGTTCGAGCCTGCGTTTTCTGAGGACTCCCCGGATTGGGTTTGCTCTTCAGACGAATGTGTGGAAAACTAGAAATTTCCTTTCGAGTAGTTTTTTGGAGGGGAAGATCGGGTAATGTACGAGAATCGTCGGGGGCTGACTCAGGCTGTTTCAGGAGTTAAATTCTCTTGATCAGCGCATCATGCGGCATCTCGTTGTGCGAACCTTGTTCGTTAGAGCGATTGCATCAATAAAGGGGCACGTATTTAATTAAAGAGGACATACTTGACGTCCAGGCAATGGCTCGAAGAAATGTCAAGGAGAATAGGATAGCGATAGTCAAAGGGCAGATCTACTCTACACAACAAAATCCCTGCTCATCCTTGAACATTAAACGCTCTAAAATCACTCGAAACACAGGTAAAATGTCGTAGAGAACGATTGCGTGCCACCAGGGACCCTGAGTCTGAGAAGCGTTGTAGGAAAGGTCAGATTACATTAAATTGTAGACTACGTACCACAAACCACCAACGCATCGATTCGTCGAACTAAAAAAAATATACGACAGCTTGGCGTTTTTTCGGCCGATTGCCGAGAATAATTCACTCCAATCAATGCTTACTGGAAAAGAGAAGAACGAAAGAAAGAGAACCCTTTGGAACCTGAAAGAATAGCAGGATCCTCAGAATCGTATTGCTCAAACCTTCGGTGTAAAGAGATCTCCTTCGGAAATCCCACTTGAACTAAAATGAACTAGAAGAAAACGAGCAGATGGTTAAAGTGCACTGTCGTGGCAGTGACAGTGCAACAATGTTGGGATTCCTGCGTGAGGCAACTTCGATTTTTTGATTTAATGATGCTCATTGTCCTGGACACTTGTTCACACAGGTTGATGTAAACAACACCAGCAGTTGAAACCCACCTTTTTCATGCTAGCAATTCCTTCAGGAACTTTGTCTTCAGGAGTCCTCTCATGGACTCCTCTTCTTTCCAATTGCTTTTCTTCTTGAATAAGCAATTTATTCATTTTCTGATACTGGTCTATCCAAATAGTTGCCTCTTTGAAAGTTAAAATTTCAACCTTCAGATCTGCCAGGTCATGTCTTGAAGTCTGTGAATTATTAGCTAATCCGCATGAGTTTTGTCAGGAAACCAGAGGTACAGAAATGTTCTCCCATAAGCTCGGAAATCCTGAAAGCTTTCTGCAAAGGATCCAACGACAACTTGCACATACACAACCATTGAAGTGCCATTGATTGAACCATTGATATTCTCATCAGTTGTCTTCAAGCCTTTTTCAGAGGCAAACTCTGCCAGTTCCGGGTATTGACGAAGCACTCCAGTTTTTGAGGCCCCTCAAGAGAACTCCTAGGGTTATTTCAAAGCCCAACAGTGATTCTTGCAATTTCAGGATTGTTCTTCCCTTTCCTCGCATTTGCGAATTCAGCTTATTCAGTTGCTTCATCACATTGTTACTGAGGGGGAATGAGAGACGGGACGACGGAAGGCATGAGAGGCCTGAAAGAAAGCCGGGGAACCGCCGGGACTTGAACCCGGGCCTCCTGATTGCCGGTCAGGTGTGCTACCACTACACCATCAAACCCAGGAACCCGGAATTCGGTG
Source organism: Darwinula stevensoni (assembly GCA_905338385.1). Lineage (NCBI taxonomy): Eukaryota > Metazoa > Arthropoda > Ostracoda > Podocopida > Darwinulidae > Darwinula > Darwinula stevensoni. The sequence goes on along the minus strand of CAJPEV010004645.1, from coordinate 17,821 downwards.
TGCCCTTTCGATGCCATCCTCATCCGTCACAATATCCACGAAGATATTCAGCTTTAGCAGCTACTCAAGATCATTCAGCTCACGCGCAGGATGTTTTTTTATCACGAAGGAAAATTGCTACACCTGGTAAGTAATCTCTGAATCGCTTCAGGCAACGACCTCTTGAAAGCCAGGGAATTGGGCTATAAAAGACAAGCCCTTCACATAATGCCTCAATTTTCACCATGAAACTAGCAAAGTTTCGCCGATTTAGGGCCCTAGCTAGAATGAAATTCGCAATTTTAAAATGCAATACAATGGAAACATACTGTTTCCCGATTCAGCCAATTTTCTATGAGTGCAACCAAAGTTGTTTTGTCCCCCAGTCATGGCGGGGCAACCATCTTTGGCAAGACCAACCAATCATTCCTTGTTATTTCCTTTCGTAGTAAAAAAAAAATAAATGACTGCATCACCGATACCTGCACCTTTTGGTGTGCCTTTCATGTCCAAAAATCCAGGAAATTCAGTGTGTAATGTGCTACATGAACCAAAATATTAGATCGTAATTTCATTGCACAAGCTAGGAGGTGGATGTGAGAGTTCCCGAGCAATGCAGGCATGGAGGCTATTACTAATGCAGTATTGTTAGCTGGGTTGAGCCTGAGAGACTTGTCACCCCTTCTATCCTTACACCAGAGAAACTGCAGGGTGTGACACTTAAAGAAATTCCAACTATTTTGCCGTACCCTGTGGTCTGGAATGACATGGCGTTGCAGGCTTCGCGTGTTAGCTTATGGCCTAAAATGCCATAACCCTGTAGGTCTATATCATGAAAGCCAGGTTTGTTTATAAGTGACACATTCTATAGATGATGCGAATTTTTAAGCACTCTTCTCAGTGAGTCTTTTAAATAAATAAATGACCTCTGCCGGGAACACTTGAGTCAAAAACGACGATTGCTCAGTTTTTGAAACATTCATCGCTTTTATGAATAAATTCCGCACGAAATGAGTAGTAAAAAAAAAACTTCCCGCCCGTGCGCCACATTTTTTTACCCATGAGCCAAAGGTTCCCGACCCCTGCCTTAGACAAAAGCTTGATGCCTACAGGCTACGACTTTTTTTGGCCATAGGCTACATTGTGAAAAAAAACCCAGGAAATTTACAACCAAGGGGTTGGAAACATTGCTGCCGGCTTGTGATCGTAAAATGACATTTACGATGCCATGGTGGAAAAAGATAATTCCGCTTATTGGCTTACAGTAACATTTACACGAAAAGCAAGAAACTGGCAAGTCTGGGAAGAGAGGGAATTGGGGTTTACAGATTCTAAGGGTACAGAAGATAATCACATAAGGGAATTTTCCGGTTAAAACTCGGTATCTCTTTTTACAGTTTCAAGGGGGAAAATCCGCCAGGAACACTAGAGTGTAATTCCTCTAAGTATGGGAAACCATGTTTTACACGAGAGAGGGGAAATGCCTCATTCCTGCTAGACTAGGAAAAATTCCGGCTAATCGTGGAAGGCCTTCTTTCCCTTGAGAGATCGTAATTTTCAAACTGACAGAGGGAATCTTGAGATCCCGAGCAGGAGCGGAATTTTTCAATTTACGGAGTACTTGGCGTTTTTGAGCATTTTTACGTATTCCATGTTAGAACCAAGCATTTTCGTAAAATAAAATTCCGACATTATGGAAGGAAACCAGAAAAAAATTAAAATTTTGACCATTCCAAAATTTAATGTTCAAAAGACTTGTCCAAAAACAAATAAGTCTATGCTTCACCTTTCGTATTACGCATGCAGTGGAATCGTAGCTCCAAAAGACAATACAAATTTTGACTATTCCTTCCGATAATGTAAACAGTAAATGATAAAATTGCATTCGATATCGGAAAAAATCCAACCAGAAATTCATTAACCTGAATGTGATTCACAACTTTCATCTGAGTAATCGTCGTCCTCCTCTTTTAAGAAAAAAAAATCAGCTGCGAGTAGCCACTTATGACTAGCGTGACCTTTAACCTCCCATCTACGTCCCTTGTTAGCCTCTCTCTCTGGGTTTTTCTTCATGATCTAGCAGCGTTTCCCACCCCTCTCAGGGGAGATAGAGATGGAGAAACAGAGATATATAATCTCCTGCCCCTTGACAGCGCCACTGCCTTTGAATATTCAAAATTACCTTTCAGTATCCCCCTAGTCACTTAGCGAACGTTCTTTCACGCTTATCAGTTCCAGTCCTATTACAAGAAACAAAGCTCAAGCGAATCTGCGAATGGACGTGGTCAGGAGAAGCCTTCTTTTGTATTAAAATTTCCAACATGGGTGATATAATTTGCTAGGAAATGCTATTCTACCGATTCGCCCCTCCTCTGAGTATACCTACTTCACAAACGGGGATAATTGAAAACAAGATGTAGGCCTATGTACTGATGAAAAATATTGGATTCACGATAAATCCATGACGCAGCTGCATGCACTTGGATGCGTGAACCGACTATCACAGTCTACAGGTGGAGGCAGTTGCACGGCTGAGGTGAGATGAGGTCAGGGGACATCGAACAGTGGTTGGCATTTATGGCTTTCATTTCTGCCTTCTCCTCCTCCCCCTCCTCCCCCAACCCCTCTCCCCGCCCCTTAGCAATGACTCCTAGCGTCTGCTCGAAGTGGAAGATTAAAACTTTTCCTTTCAGTTAAACATAAATCGTTCGATATAAAATTTCTTTTTTTTTGCACTTGGCATTGCACATAATTTCAGAAAAGAAAGGGTTGTTCCTCAGTTATGGAGTGAAGGTGGCTCAATGTACCATTTGGTACCATGGGAGTTGGAAAATATGATTCGTTAAGTGTAATATGTATTTACGGTATGAATGACTTAGGAGAAAATATTCTTTTATGGTTGCATGGCCGAGAAATAGGGAAGAGGAGATTCAATTTTGTTTCGATAGGGAGGCCAATCATTGATAACGGATTCTATCTGCATGGGAATTGAAGAGACAGAGCTGACGAAAAAGGGAAATTCTTGACATTTTCTGTTCTCCCTCTCCATGTAGGTCCATGTCGAGACATGAGGTTAAAGAAAAATGAATTTCCTCAATCTTAGTCTCCAAATCTCTTACTCTCTTGTTCGATTCAGTTCCATTGGTTCGGCAAGGTCGAAATACAGACAGCGTAGGACAAACCCGTCGATGAAGACCCTGTTGACCTGAAGCGATAATTGTAGCCCGCGCCCCTCATGATTCAAAAGTCAACACGGTTCACTTTTAACTTTCCCTGGCTTTTCTGGGAATCGTCGACTCATTGAAGGGAGGAAATAGACATTTTTCACAATAATAAGAGAGGTTAAGCCGGATCGACAGGCGGAGGGGGAGGGGTTAAGAAAAGGGGGTCGGTGTTTTGCCCCCCCCCCCTTTTTTCTGTATTTAAACGAAAAATTTCCACTAATCATTTCTTTTACCGAGTCAGTAAAAGGAGTAGGGCCCCCATCAGACGAAAGACCAGTTTTCCGAATATTAAGAGTAAAATTCCATCCGAAATTTCTGAGTATTCAGTGGACTAGACAGATTCCCCTCCTTACCTGTAATTTACCTGTAATATTCATCATAAAGTGCGAATGTTCTTCGTCTTCAAAGCGAAAACCCTTCTTTCCGCTTCGTCAGGGAAAATATTCCGACAACAAATGCAATTCTTGCATTTCATCTCTTAACCGGAAAATATTCCGCCAAACAAGCGGACATTCACCAAAAAAATTTTTTTTTACAGTGTATGCAAAATGACTCAAAAACCTCCGTGAGCGATATGTAGTGTTGATATAGATGGGATACCAGTAGGAAATACGTTCGGGCGGTTTTTCTGGGACGAATTCGTTGAGATTATGTGGAACAGAACAAAACGTTGTGTTGCATGCTTTCATTCGCAAAAGACGTCGCTTGAAAATGCGAACTGTTCCCGTTTCGGTTCTAGTTCATATCGTCTATTATATTTTCTTACTTTCGGGCTCCGAAGGCGAGGTCAGTAGTAGCCTCCTTTTTTCTTCCTGTACTATTTACTATTTATTTACTTACTATTTCTTGAAAACGTCCCTGATGCTTAACATCGTTGGGCGTCGTGAAGGTGCGATTTAGGCTTTGGGGTTGGAAATGGAAATGGACATATGACATTTCCGTTCGATCGGAGAACAGCACTTAAGAGATCTGCTGTCCTGATCATAAACTCATCAGAACCTAATGTGTACAGATGGTGGAAAGTTTCCCTTCTACATTTCATATTTTGGCGCGCGACGATTTAGGTGTATTCGACGCCGATCGCATCTTATGAATTGGCGCGATCCGTTTTCGCTGCTTCTAGATTAGGTGGTATCGTTTCCATCTATCGATTAAAAATATGCTGACTTTAGCGTGGAATTTATATGACATCAAGGAAGTTAGTGAATGAATGTTTATTTTTTCAATGCATCAAGGTTGGTTAGCGGTATTACGAGGCGATAACGCCCTTTTGGATACCACGTGTCGAGGACGAGCTTTCCCTAATTTTATGATGGGCCTACTCCTTTTGCAGCGATACAAACCCTTTCAAATGATATATGACTCCTTGAATTCGGTTTAATGGCCAAAATAACATGTTGGGTAACCTCTTTTGGAGGCACATCCTCTCTGGGCAACAATCCGGGGGACTGATATTTTAAGCCTAGGCCTAACCCACGGACGGACGCTTCGGCCTTTACTCATAACACGCATTTTCTTCGACTAAACAGGGAGGAACGCAAATAGCTGCTAGGTTGTCGGCTTCAGAGAAACTCCGACGTCGGAGGTAAGAGGAGCAGTCAGTAAGTTCCCAGAACAGACGCAGGTATTTTTAATTTCTGCACTGAAGGAAGCTAAAGTTATTGAGCCTTTTTAACACTGTCCCATCTAAGTTTATGCACTTTAGCAAGTGCCTTTCCCTCTTCTCAAAGCAAGCACATAGTCCTCTTATGGGATGCCTTTAAGGCGCTGTAAAATAGCTGACCAAGAGCATGTCCATGACAGTGCATGGTCAGTAAAGAAACACGACTGGTCAAGTCAGGGGGGGGGGAACGTGGTAATAGAGACAATTTGGGACTGACTCAAGCGCAGTGGCTCTGATGTGTGGCGTTCTGTTCCAGCTCCGAGATCCATTCAGACAGCTTACGCCGGTCTCGGACGATGCAATTGTAAAGGTAATATCTGTCCTCGCAGGTGCCTCCACAGAGGCAGCACTTGCACGAGTCAGAGGCCTCATGGTAGCCCGTCTTCGAGGAGCATTGGAGATGGTGGAAACCGTGGGTCGTTCACCGGGTTATCATGTGGCGATACGGTTGGATTGCGAACATCTAGGTGGAGGAGTTGAAAGCTGAGCCATCTGTGCAGCGAGAAATCGTTAAGTTTAGGTTGTGTTCCTCGCGAAATTCCTCATATTGATGGAGGGATGTTCCCCCGAAGATCATCCGTTTCTTAAGTTCTTTTATGCATGTTGGTTCATTGAGGAGCGTAAGTGCCACGGTGGAAGAAGCCGATCGGTGTAGGCACAAGGCCTTTTTGATGAAGCGTGATTTCATTTTGTCCATGTCTATCATGTTGGCTATCTTCAGCGGATGGGCGATTGGCTTCACGCCGTAGGTAACGATTGGTTGGACTTTGAGTCGGTATATCTTCATTGCTGTTGAGATCGAGAGCAGATGTAAGTTGTGGTGGCAGCCGATCACCGCTGCCGCCTGATTCCACGTCGGTAATCCTTCAAGAAAGGATAAGGTTAAATATTACAGGGGACCAGGTCAGGTTAGGTCGGGATCGAAAATGTTATTTTCCCTCTCCAGGAAGTCGAGGAAAATGACGGACGGATGTGAAGGAACATTGTCATGATGGAGTCGTAGGCGTTCATTTAGCTGCTGTTTCTGGAAAGCTTGAACTTGGAATTTGGTGGCATAGGACAGCCCTCTGACTGTTGTCCCCATTTGGTATGGGTATCTGCACCAAAAGATAGGCACTGAAGAATACTGTATATAGAACTTTCCGAGAACCTGCCTGGCGCCGTGCAACAGATAGAGAAACGCCGTCTTCAGCCACCCATGCCATGTTGTGGAATTTGCGTTTGGAGGTGGGAGGTGAGTGCTACAAGGGGTGGATCCAGGCTTGATCATCTGCTGCGATTATTTTCTGTTCCTCATGCCCCCAGGCCTTGAAGTTTCTCAGCTGCGACGCAGCTGTTCCTTCTCTCTCTACCTTCTTGGTGGGGCTTTGAGAATGGGAGCCCAGCCCGCATATTTTGCGTATGCGCTGTTGATTGCGGAGAATGGTGGGGACTGCACTATGGAATAGACCAACTTCTGCTATTCGATCTCTAGTCCGCCTACCGTCCACCTCCACCACTTTCGCCATACGCCTCATGTTATCTGTGACAGTTGTCATTGGGCGCCTTTATCTTGGGTCGTCCTTAAGGGACTGGCGGCCATCTTTGAACGGTCGGAGTTATTCTGCAGCACTACTATATTTAGGGGCACCATCACCAATTACTTCCATTAGGTCTTCATGGATTTTCTTGGCTGCAAAGTTGAACAGTGAACGCACTCTAATGTAAGCGCGAATCTCAAGGTCAGAAAATTGGAAGTTTTCCGCTAGTGGATTATTCATGGATTGCTCCCAAAATTTTTATCTGCTAGAAAATTATGTTTAACAAATCTGTATTAAGTACGAAATGCAAACTGAAGAATGGGTTTTCAAATGATACGACATACAATTCCATCTGGTAAGAGATCTCAGAGGTGTTCCTGAAACTTACTGACTGAAGGCTCATTTTTTTTTTTGGGGGGGGGGGGGGCAAATTTCGTAGGCCTATATCTAGCACTCGGACACTCAGGCCTACACCATTCTTTACTCATTCGCATCCAGGAACTTTTTGGCCTACCTGATTAAGAATCCTGCTGCATTAACCTAAGGTGCTTGGCCTTTTGGCCTATGCCTTGTGTAATCTTAGGCTTGGTGGAAGGGCTCTGTGGGACACGTCCCTATACGTTTGTGGATGTGATGCGGATTGCCTACCTTTTTCTATCAGGGGAACGAGTAGGAAGTTTTCCCAAGACATTCTATTGTAGAATGCCTATGCCCAATCCACTTACGGACGTTTGGTCTAATGCCATATTTATGCACGTGCTTCCTTTAACGAAACTGGATTAATTGGACATCTGGATTTCCCCTTAGGATGCGTTTCAAAAAAGGACTTGAACATAGTCCTTGTGTTCAAATATGGGTATGAATATAATGACAAATTTACCCATGTATTCAAAATTATCCATAAACGATCATTTCGTTATGACTCTGAAGTAATGAAAAATGATGCTCTAAATGCATTTATTATTTCTTTTGATGCCTTTTGAGCAGTTTTCGAGGGAGGTTCACGGTCCTGTGTGAGGAAACCACTATGTAGAGGAACATATTATTTACAGAAGAAGGATAGAGCGATGGGGATGAGTAACAGTCGAGGATGATTTCCCTCCGTAAAATCTTTTGTGGTTTTCTTACACGCGAGAATTAATTTTACGAGGGCGGAAGTTCATTCATGATGACGAACGTAGTGGACGGACATCGACATGCTCTAATTATTATATTTGCTGGCCCTGGATGAGACTGTCTGCAGTAACCGCTGGTAATCAATGTAGCATTACCATTGAATTTCTGGTCAATCGAAGAGTGACATTTCTCCCACGTCCTCAATGCTCTCCGAACCTCGGGCCTTGTGACTCTACGCTGTTTTACAGAATAAAGTCTTTTCTGGAAGGTTGCCAGTTCGGCAGCACATACGCTCTCGTCAGCTGCGATCAGCGCGCTGAAGGAAATTTGCCAAGAATGGGTTACAGCCAGCGTTACAAGCTCTTCCCAAACGTTTGCAGTAGTATATTGTAAGCCAAGGGACTGCTTCGAAGGGCATCCATACCGAAACTCAATCAGTTTATTCGGGTAATTCAGCACTTGCTATGTAAAATACCATGACTTCACATCTCTACGTTATCTTCTATTGACTGCCTAAAACTTATATTGGCCCATTTTCTGTACATGTATTTTCTCTTTCTTGTTCTTTATTTCTTTATTTAATATTTATTTTTCCCTTCAGGTATAATCTATATTTGGTATCAGCATGAGGTAGTTTTCTGTTTTTCCAGTATTTCTCTGATACATTTAGCCAGTGAGTTCCAGATCCTTCTACTATTGTCCTTAGCAAACAGTTGCTTTAACTCTTACTCATTTGGGGATTTAAGAATTTACTAGCTCAGGTATTACTAAAACTCAACTTCTACACCTTGTTTGCTCGTATGGTGGGCGACCCTCGAATTTTTTGCTCGGCCCGCGCTCTTCCTCAATCACGATTTCACAAATGGGTACACTAGATAACACGAAAAAGAAGGCATTACGGTATATAAACTATCAAATATTCGTGAACGCCTGGAAACGCACTCACGTTTCGCCTTGGAGATTTAGGATTTCGCTTTATACCCGCGTGTGCCCTGTATGCATAGGACCTGTTTTTGGTCCCTAACTAATTGATTATTCCACCACATTCGCACAATGTTCATGTAACTAAGAGGAAAAAACATGGGAAGGTGCACATAGTATGTCACTATCTGTGCATTCTCTGGGCCTATGATTGTGTTTCATTATCATGGACGTTGTAAGGCGCTCGGAAGATGGAACCATAGAAGGAAATTCACATCGACGAGGCCAGCTCAGTCCTTGTGCGCTCATGGATGTGAAGAATTGCAGCTGATGGTTTTCAAAAGAAGAAACATCCTGCTCGATGAGAAAGTAAGCCTGACGTGGGCGAGGGAATAAAGGCGATAACGTAACCTGCATCGGCAACCAAAATGGCCCTGGAATGCTACAGGAAACAGTAAGATTTGCGGTTGCCATTTTGTTGCTGCAGAATAAGCGATGATCCCTCTGATCCACGCCCCAAGCCCAGAATATTTCCTCTAGTGTAGAGGCGGTCCCTGGTGAGGAACCCCGCTTTGGCGAATGACCGCTTTGCCCGGTTCAGAACAAGATTTCAAGCCAGAAAAATGAATTTTATTCCTAAAAAAAAATGTCTCGTAATTCATTATCACCATTGACAGATTCTTTTAACCTTCCTGATAATGTCTCCCATCCAGAAGCTGCCATTTTATCAGGAAAGAAAGTATGTGAGGGGTCATGCCAAACTGAAGGTAATTCAAATGAAATGTGGGAACTCGGAGTTTTTCACCTTTCATGATGAAAGGGGCATGGGAACACCGATTGAAACCAAGACCCTTACCCCTGGCCAAACTCCTCCTTTAAAACAGGTACAAGTTTCACTTGAAGATACTCCCTTCCTCCGGAATCACAGACCTTAATGATGAGCAAGTACCTAAGATTAAAGAGGTACCTGCAATTGTATTTCAGCTTCTCCTGGGAAGCGTACTCAGGAAGAGGAACCTAGGACATGCATCAGGTAATTACTTGCTGCTTTTTTAAAATGAAAATGGAAGTTTGGCCTGCCATTCTCCTGTCTTGCTGTCTGCTCTTGCCATCGAGAAACTGCTTGCAGGATATTCAAGAAGATTTTGGAGACTTCGAAAGCTGAATGCTAGCAGAGGTCCTCCTGAAAGCAGCAGATACTGTCTTTGCTGATAAGGGTTTTCCTAAAATCAAGTGTGATGTTGTTGAGTAAAACCGTGCCATAATCATGCCTCCATTAGCTGTAAATTCTATTTACCGAGAATGAAATTCAAGAAGCATGCAATATTGGTGTACTCGTACATGTTTAACACGGTTTGCAATGAATGAAGACTGTCCCGCCACATAAACTTTTTCCCTATGCCTCTGACTTAATGCAAATGTTTGTTTTACTTAGTAATTTGCAGCCCCCATGATAGCTAAAAGGGGATGAATCAAGACCAGGCCTTCCTACTGTTAGCAAAAAGGAAATACTCAAGGAACGACATTGAATGAGGGAATATAATCCATCTCGTCTCATTAATTCAATTATAAATAAAAGCACTTTTGAGAGTATTGTACTTTCAAAGAAGTTGAATCGGAGACATTTCAAGAGCAGACAAGTTTCAATGAGAAGATTTAACATACAGAAATACTGATGCAAATAACTTGCTTAATTCACTTTACATCATAATCATGTTCAAGAACATGTCAGAGCAAAAAAGTCTATGGAGGCTTTCAGTTATTTCTTATCCTGCTTTTACAACGAAGGAAAATATATGTACAAATTACTGGAATAACTCGGAATATGGATAATAATCAGAGGTTAATGTTTTATAGTGGGGGGGGGGGAATGCAGTAAATGCTTTGCTATCATTTCTGTCAATGAACTGAATGTGATTCAGATATCCGGAAAGAAATTCAATTATGTAGCTGGGTCACATAGTGATTCACTAAATAACAACCACATCAAACAAGAGGGGCACAAGGAAATGCAATAATAGACACCCTGAAAATCAAAGGCCCACATAGTTCACTCACAGCTTTTTTAAATTTAGAAGACTAGGCAAAGAGCGATGCACCTAGAATACTCCCTCACGAGGAATCACAGAAGAAAGCAAATCCTTGTCAATCCTCAGTTGCAGGTAAATTCTCTGCAAGGGGCACCAAACACGAAATAAACATGCATCCATTTGAAGAACATATAAGGAGAATAGATTTTGCAGATAATGAGCATGGTTTTTCTTCAATGACAGAGATCCATTCTCATCAAAGATGGGGGAAGGAACAGACCTTGTGTGGTTTTGAAAATCAGAGTCATGCCTTCCTTTGAATGGGCACTTAATTTCCAAGAGAGGTATTTCATCACCCATAATTTCCAGTCCATTTGGGCTGGAACCCAATCAGTTTCGCGTGGCAATGTTTTCATCCCACAACTGAACTGGCTGTCTCTTGAGCAGTGCCTTTTCTAGTTATCATGGGGACAGTAGGAAGCAAGACCACCCTATTTTCAAGGACAATCTATCAAGTTTATTGAAGTTGGTTGTTCAATTATGCGAGAGTAAAAACTCCTAACCTGTCAGTTTACGCTTCCCTTTCTCGTTCCCGTGCAAAACCTCAGCATTGAAAATGTTCCAGAATTATTGACTGCCATTGAAGCATGATTATACTTTTACCAAATACTACTGTACAAGTATCATAAGATGAATACAGGGAAAGGAAGAAAACTCTTCTCCTTAGGTCTGGTGCGTCCTGACTCGAGTTCAAATGTTTGGGGGAACATAAACGCCATCTTATGCCTATTTTGAGCATTGCATTGAGAGCCTGGACATCTGCGTTTGCAACGTACACATGTGTACGTCTGTATCGCATCTGCACAAAGGTACACACGGAGGTACGCATGCGGACCTAAGGGACACGATATGCATCTCTCCTTGTATGTTTCTACTTTGCTATGTAGGCTAAATGCACAACGACGAACCCTGGGTGTTTTATAGGATCGAAATAACTTGTACTTAAACAGGACAATCCATAGAGATTGCGAAAGCGGCCATCAATAATCCGGCAAAGGTGCGCAATGCAACAATTATGCAAAAATTTGCGCAATTTTTTTACTGTTTTTCCTTCAATCGAGTTTGACAAGTTTTCATATGACCCCGACGTCTATGCATGGATAGTGCTTGAGACAGATGTGGAAGCCGGGAAGTATTGAACTCGAGCGAAGCAATCTGTGCAATGTTTCAATTCCATGAACGTACGGAAAGTTGAGCCGTTTTCTCCTCTGCCCTAGTTTTTCTTGAATTTTATTGAGACCGCCGTGAATTAAACCAGATGATTAAAATAATTACGAGTGATTGCCAACAATCGAAGTGGCGGAACCCGCGCGAAGCTGTCTACTCACCGGACTTCGGGTCCTGTGACTTCACACTGTTTCTCGGACACGTGAAGCTTCGTTCTGGAAGGCTGTGGCTTGGACAGACGTTCTCCATTAAGCTGTGACCAACGCATTGAAGGAGGTCGCCAAAAACGGGTTACAGCCAGTGTTTCAAGCTTAGGGAAAGTGTATCGCAAGTCAAGGGAACTGTTTCGAAGGGAATCATAATGAATCGCAACTTCTGAACATAGTTTTATTATGCGAGGCAGGTCCAGGAAAATATTGATAGGCTTTTTGATCCATGCAATTCGTTTCGAGTTTTTAATTTTGTTTCCCCTTTTTTCCTTTCTCAGTGCTTCCGAGGGGTAGCTATTCCTCTTCATCGTCAAACGGAAAAATGAATTCGTGAGAATTTTCTTTATGATTTTGATTTTCCAGGTATTTGGAGACGTGGGAGTCCCACGGTTTATCTTCCAGCTGTGCGCAATTCCCAGGAATTGCCTTCCATGTATCCTCATGTATACGTGTCCCAGCTTCCATAAAAGAAGCCGTGGGAACGTCTTCGTCCTCATTTCACGCCTCGAAGCGGGAGTTTCCTTTTTCCGGGAGAAGACGGCCTTGTATAGGAATCATGCAAATGGTGAGTATGGCCAGAGTGAAGAATCAAAAGTTGACATTAATTTCGTCGGTAGTTCTTTTGGGCCGCGTTCAGTCTTCTCCGTTCGTTGACGTTTCACGAAGAAATTCAACGCATAGTGACTAGTCTCCTCTTCAAATAATTGTCATGTCCTCCGCTACATTACTAAGCATATTTTGTAGGTGTTTCTCGCCCTTGAGCGTTATATCTCCAGGTTTTTTTCATCCATCCGACTTATGATATTCAGCCTTTGAAATGCACCCAGTGGATGTTTAGATGTTTACCCTTTTCATCAGATACGTGTTCAGCGTATCGCGGCGGGGATCACGATTGTCCTGCTCTCCATCACTCAATGCCTGGCCCTCACAACGCTGGATTGCCGGATTTTGGAGGAAGAGCCCGGGTTGCTCGTACGCTGCGAATCGGATGAGGTTCTCTCTCCCCATCTTTCTCACACACACACACCTATTCACTTACAATGGAAAATTTTTGAGACGGAATATGAAGCCGGTAATGCAAGCCAGTCTTTTTCTGCCAGCTTATCTCTCATCTGTTTCATTGTTCAACGACTGTTCGAAAAATAACCATTTACATATGCTTTAGACAAAGTGAAGGACAATAGTGTTTGATGAAGAGACAGCAACTAGTAGTAATGTTGCAATTTCTAAGCATTTATTAGCATTGTCACATTGGATAGCAACGGGAAAAGGTGAAGGGTGTTTCCCCCTTTTCTCTTCGTCATTTTCATTGCTTAAACTCCTGGTTAATGCAATACCGCCATTATCGTTCTTCACGAAAATATGCCTCCAATTATAAGTAGCATTGAACATAAACCGTCGTGTGACTGGATGTTTCGTACTCCTCTGTAGCTGATATTCTCCACTTGTGGAGCGGGGCACGGAGGGAATAATGACTGTGGCAGCAGCAGCATTGCCTCTAAAATTGAGTGCTGCACAGTGAGAGAAGGGATTCTTTCGTCGGATAATTGCGAAGATCATTACGGCACTGCTGGGCAAATGCTTTCCTGCTTCGGGGACAACCAGTTCTTGAATGGTGTTTGTACCTCCCTTACGGGAAGCAATTGTGGCGGTACATTCAGTCACTCGATCCATTGTTGCGACTATTTCCTGGATGATTCATCGTCGTCTATACCCAACCGCAAGCTGTTCCCAGAGGTGATGCGGTCAGAGGGTTCATCCGATGGACATAATTCCGAGTAAGCTATACTGTATTCAGCATTTAGATATGTCTGATTTTATTCGAAAACTCACGTAAAGACAGCCATTGAATTTTTTTTTAAATAGGAATTTACGTTGCTGACCCATTGCATGAGGTCATATCATCACTAGGAATAAGTTACGAATAGGGACTTGCTTGAATATTCCACATATTCCTTGAAAAGCGTACAGGAAATCCTTTATTTGGTTTCACCGACTACCATGTCCATCGTTTTGAACACATAAAGGGCACTTTTAAAACTGATTCCTTTACATAACAGCTCCCACGACCGTTTAGGAATCACCGCATGGTTTGGGAATCATCAAAGTCGTATCATATAATCAGGTAATTCAGGTACAGGTGTTAATAGCCTGACTGGGATGTCGGTAGAAGTTCGGCATACCAATGAATCGAAGAAGAGTAAGGTTTCATGGCGTCACGTGAAGATATGCTCAAAGATATGCTCAATAACCATTCTACCCAGCACCTCAATAGGGAATCATAGTCGATTTGATGGCAAAGCCGATTGTAGGACATGGTATGCCGCATGCTTGGCTACCAATTTGATAACCCCTTTTTTAAAATACAATCTTCCACTGCAACATAACGTCTGTCTCTATGTATTTATTTGCAGCTGTTTAACAGAAAGAATAGCCGTGGGTCGTTGTGCATCAGGGGCTACTGCTGCTTGCCCGGGTAACGATTACACCGGGCTCGAATGTGCCTACGCATCTGCTTGCTATGGTTGTCCGTTTTGATCAGGGAAGAGTCACAGAGAGGGGGAGAGAGAGAAAAACAGCAATGAAGAACGTTTTTAGAGCAATGCTTCTTTGAATTTGATCTGCCATGTCTGAAGCAGTAAAGTTTATTTCCCAGAATTCCCTGGTGCATTTCCTTTAAGGATCTTATAATATTCAAATCGAAGGATGTGTATCTCGGTCCTTCGTAGGGCTGTTACAGTTTCCGAAGACACTTCATTTCATCTAATATATGGACGATCGTGACTGACTGACTGACGCTAATTCTAACCATGTTCTAGAAGGGTTAGTAATCTGAAAATTGTTACACATGTACCTTCTGGGATGCAGAGTTCAGAAAAAATATCACTTTGGAGTTATATGCCCTGCGGATACAAATTTTGGGGGGAAACTTTTTTCTTAAATATATTTTGTGACAGATGAGGATAGCATTCAGTGAATCGGCTCGGTGGTGTAGTAGTAGCATCTCAGACTGGCAGTCAGAATGTCTGGGTTCAATTCATTGGCTTTCTTTTGTCTTTTTTTTGCCTTCCATGTCCCGTTACTCATTCCCCAACCACCATAACATTATTTTTGCTTGAGTAAAACGGAGAGACTTGGAAAGCTGAAACTTGCCATGGACGAGCCTACAGAGACGATGAGTTCATGGAAAATGAAAAATTTTAGATCCATGCCCTGGGGGCATATTTTTGTGAGCCGACATTTTCAAGTATTTTTGGTCCTGGCGTATTGAGCTAGTGCGGAAAAGCAACCCATCCAAAAGCTGTGCTTTGGGGAGATGTACAACAAAATTTTTTCTTAAATCAACATTATGTCAGTTATGCGTGCGCCAGCTGCTACTGTTCTATGTCTGCCGGATTCGCCAGGATGTTGAAAATTATTTTAAAACAAAACATCCCCAAGAAATATCCCACCCCCCGAAAAAAAAATTCAATAATTTGGAAAATTGACATTTTTCATGAGCTCAATGATTCAGCAGTCACGTTCTTGCCAAGTTATAGCGTTCTATTTGTCTCCGTTTGAATGAAGAAAACTATTTGAAAACATGTTCCCCGAAATGCTGTGCCCCTACAGCATGTATCACCAAAGTGATATCTCCGAATACCTTGAATAGTAATTAATTCATTCATTTTTTGCGAAATAAGAAACACGTATTTAAAGTACGTCACCATTGAAATACGTGACAGCTGGGGTGGAACGTCGTGATTTCTATCAAAATCATTACCTCCATGATTCTATGTGTGCCTAACTTGAAATCTTTTATTGTGTCCCTTTTCGTAAGGGTGGAGAATACATTTTGAAATGTTTCCTCTAATAATCTACGCTAAGAGGACATATTTCAAAAGTAGGACTTTTCCGATACTCAGCCATCAAATTGGTACGTGTGCCAAGTTTCACCTTTCCATTTCTGTCCAATTCGCCACAGCAATTTTTTTTTCAAAACATCTCCTCGCAAAAAAATTCACCCAAGAGTTGTATGGAGACTTAACTTTTTTTATTTAACTCTTTGTCTCAGTGATCACATTCATGTAAAGTTTCAGCTTTCCATGTTCATCAGTTCAACTGATGTGAAAAAAATAGTTGAAAACATTTCTTTTTGAAATGTATGCCCCCAGGGCATTTACTTCTAAAGTCTGAAGTTTTCTGCAGCATCCCAATAGGTAGTTACGTACCAAGTTTCATCTTTCCGCACTAGCTCAATACGCCAGGACCAAAAATACTTGAAAATGTCGGCTCACAAAAATATGCCCCCAGGGCATGGATCTAAAATTTTTCATTTTCCATGAACTCATCGTCTCTGTAGGCTCGTCCATGGCAAGTTTCAGCTTTCCAAGTCTCTCCGTTTTACTCAAGCAAAAATAATGTTATGGTGGTTGGGGAATGAGTAACGGGACATGGAAGGCAAAAAAAAGACAAAAGAAAGCCAATGAATTGAACCCAGACATTCTGACTGCCAGTCTGAGATGCTACTACTACACCACCGAGCCGATTCACTGAATGCTATCCTCATCTGTCACAAAATATATTTAAGAAAAAAGTTTCCCCCCAAAATTTGTATCCGCAGGGCATATAACTCCAAAGTGATATTTTTTCTGAACTCTGCATCCNTCTATGTATTTATTTGCAGCTGTTCAACAGAAAGAATAGCCGTGGGTCGTTGTGCATCAGGGGCTACTGCTGCTTGCCCGGGTAACGATTACACCGGGCTCGAATGTGCCTACGCATCTGCTTGCTATGGTTGTCCGTTTTGATCAGGGAAGAGTCACAGAGAGAGGGAGAGAGAGAAAAACAGCAATAAAGAACGTTTTTAGAGCAATGCTTCTTTGAATTTGATCTGCCATGTCTGAAGTAGTAAAGTTTATTTCCCAGAATTCCCTAATGCATTTCCTTTAAGGATCTTATAAGATTCAAATCGAAGGATGTGTATTTCGGTCCTTCGTAGGACTGTTTTCCGAAGACACTTCATTTAATCTAATATATAGACGATCGTGACTGACTGACTGACGCTAATTCTAACCATGTTCTAGAAGGGTTAGTAATCTGAAACTTGTTACACATGTACCTTCTGGGATGCAGAGTTCAGAAAAAATCCCACTTTGGAGTTATTAATATATGCCCTGTGGATACAAATTTTGGGGGAAAACGTTTTTCTTAAATATATTTTGTGAAAGATGAGGATAGCATTCAGTGAATCAACTGGATGTGCTCGGCTCGGTGGTGTAGTAGTAGCATCTCAGACTGGCAGTCAGAATGTCTGGGTTCAATTCCCCCCCATTCATTGGCTTTCTTTTGGCTTTTTTTTGCCTTCCATGTCCCATTACTCATTCCGCAACCGCCATAACATTATTTTTGCTTGAGTAAAACGTAGAGACTTGGAAAGCTGAAACTTGCCATGGACGAGCCTACAGAGACGATGAGTTCTTGAAAAATGAAAAATTTTTAGATCCATGCCCTGGGGGCATATTTTTGTGAGGCGACATTTTCAAGTATTTTTGGTCCTGGCGTATTGAGCTAGTGTGGAAAGATGAAACTTGGTACGTAACTACCTATTGCGATGCTGCAAAAAACTTCAGACTTTAGAAGTAAATGCCCTGGGGGCATACATTTCAAAAAGAAATGTTTTCAACTATTTTTTTCACATCAGTTGAACTGATGAACATGGAAAGCTGAAACTTTACATGAATGTGATCACTGAGACAAAGAGTTAAATAAAAAAAGTTAAGTCTCCATACAACTCTTGGGTGAATTTTTTTGCGAGGAGATGTTTTGAAAAAAAAATTGCTGTGGCGAATTGGACAGAAATGGAAAGGTGAAACTTGGCACACGTACCAATTTGATGGCTGAGTATCGGAAAAGTCCTACTTTTGAAATATGTCCTCTTAGCGTAGATTAT
>CAJPEV010004644.1:6823-20312 GCA_905338385.1 Darwinula stevensoni | reverse complement strand
AGGGGCGATCTTATCCAGGCTTTCAAGATAATTAAAGGAATAGATAATGTCGAGTGTGGTAGGTTTTTCCAGTTTGATGGCAACAAGAGAACGAGAGGTAACCGACTTAAGTTTAGAAAACCGCAGGTGCGGCTCAGGTCGAGACCGGAATTGTTTACTTGCAGAGTGGTGAACGCGTGGAATGCATTAGATGACGAAGTAGTGGCTGCTCTTCTGTGACTATCTTTAAGAAGAAACTAGATGCTTTCAAGGACAGGCAAAAAGGGGGGGCAATGTTGACGTTACGTAATAGGCAGTAAGCAACTAGGATAGTCAAATAAAAAATAAATAAAAAATAGAAAAAAAAAACAAAAAAATATATATAGCCTCATGAGGGTTAGGCCTAACCTAAAATTAAGGAAAGCTGGACCTAGACACGTGATATCGAAACGAGCGAAATCGCCTCTTGATATCGCTAACTTTCCTGAATCCTGACCAAAACGAGTCTGCAGTCTACTCCAAGGGTCTCTCTCGAAGGGCAGTAGAATCATTATTAGGCAGAATTTTGATCCAGGGGGGTTATATTTATATTCCCATAGTCCCTAACAATTGCAACTGAATCCTTACCGGACGTCTTGTTGTTACGGAGCCTATTATTTGACAACAGTGTGGCATGCACTGCTACTTCCTCCATGTTGTTGCCACATTGTTTGGTGACCATGAGTCGCCCGACTTTAAATTTTATTCGTAATATAAAACAATCAAATGCGGAGTCTGTCATGGGCAACCGAGACTGTCATAATTCGGAGTCTTCTTGCATCTTAAGCGATTTTTTCTAGCAATAGTAATTCCAGGCACTGTATAGGAAGGAATTGATTTAGGCCGGATAGGATCCCCATCAATATGTTAATTTCAAACGTATTCCCCTTTCATGGCAGGGTCATGCATAAGTGAACACCCAAAGATAGAGAACATGTCTGTGAACATGAGCTACAAGAACTGGGATGGGAAATACCCTGCTCCACCAGGTGCAACCGTCATATTCCGCTGTCCTGCAAGGTTCAATGACGGGTCCTTCGAACACAATGCTACTTGCTCTTTGCTGCATGATCATGATTGGGACACATCCTTTCAGAACAAGGATGTGCAATGTCCACGTGAGCCTCTCCGGTCATACCTTCGAAAATGTCATTCTTTAGGAATACCTTGGTCGCCTGAGAATCTCCTGAAAAAAGTGGGAATTAAGCATACTGCGCAAGCGCTTCACAGAAGTTCGATTACCGTTCCACGGTCGACCAACATTTCCAGAAGTATTTCCTAGGGAACAGAGTCTATCCATGACAAGTGGTCCAAAGTTGCTGCAAGGTTGGTGGTTGAATCACCGACCGGGATATTGCTGGTATAAATAATGTGCAATGGGGGCTATGAGAATCGGGTAAATCTGAAAGGTCTGCAGTGTACGTCAAAGGGTCGTTCAGATATGTCCATTGAACCTTTTAGAGGGAATGATAAACTGATACCTCTAACAAATTCATTACTTCCGGAACTGCTTAAGCTAGGAAAAAGAAGAACAGCTTACTTAAAAGTAAGTATCATGGCCTCTCTAGGTTTTTCTATTGGATTTTCTGTGCCTTGATTAAACGAAGTAATTTATTATGAACGTCATTGAAACCTCAATTTTCAATCCCCCCAAAATTTTCCCCTGTGAAAATACTTGTTAACCAACCAGCTTTGGAGCGTCTTCCATGTTCTATGAGCTTATTCAAGAGATTTATTCATGTTGTTTTTAGGTCGCTTAAAAAGTATGCTATGCGGACTTAAATTAGGAAATTTTGCCGCATTTTGTCAGCGCTGACATTAAATAACTTCAATAATTCCGTTTCTATCAAGTTCGAGGAAGAAAACCTTATACTTAATATTGTGAGTTTGATACTGCTTGGAAAACACTTACTCCCAATTTAAACACGTCATACTATAAAAGAATTGAATTAACATGTGCATGATATCGATTATTAAAATTAAAACGAAGTAATGGTCATTGCGCTCATATCGCATTTCCTGTTAATCGAACTGCAATGTATCACTAAACCTTGACCTCATGCATCTCACCTAATACGTTTCGTTATCGTTTGAAGGAAAAAGTCCGGTGTTTGATGATTATTTTCATAATAGCGGCTGTATATCCTGACTGCCGTCTGTCGGAGAGTGGGAAGGAGTACATCGGTACCACGAACGTGACAGATTCAGGGAAATCATGCCTCAGGTGGGATTCCAAGCAAGTGACTTCTTCGTATGGTTCCGTGGAGGCAGGGTTCAATGGAGTCTTGTCTTTCGAGGAGCACTTCTTGAACCAGGACCCGTCCTGGCACGAGAACTTCTGCCGGAACCCAACAACGATGGCTAGGCCATGGTGCTTTGTCGACGTTGACGGTGTGAAGATGGAGTTTTGCTACATTCCCCTTTGCGATGATTTGAGTGAGATTTCTTTTCAATTTCGTTTGGGAGAGGCTGCTTGGTAGATACCAGTCTAATATTTGAGAATATGAACATCGATAACCCCGCTGGCATTCTTTATATAGTTTTTGGATTTGTCATTTCGGTTTTCTTTAAGTTAATATCATTTAAATACTACGAAGGGATGAGCTCCTCGCACCGCACATTCGTACAAAACCGAAGCCTTCGTTCGCATTCCCCACGTGAAGATGCCACTCTTACTAGACGAAGTTCTTGTTTAAGATTGACCTCGAGTAGCAACTGGTTCATTAACTACTCTTGAGGGAGAAGGGGTGAGAATAAATGAACACGTATTCAGTAGTTGAACAACAAGTATTAGAGATCTAATCCCGCATGTCAAAGGGTGTGTATGCTTTGTCACTGGACAGCCAACATAAGGGTGAGGAAGTTCACCATGAAACAAAGATACTTGTAAACTTACATGCTCACTTTGATGCCCAGTACATTAGTGCTTTCTTAACCATGCCATGAAATCAAATGTGTCTTCCTTCATTCAAGAAGGCATTAGGTAAGTTCATGGGCAGTATGATGCATTGCCCCTCCTAACAAAACATGTATTGCCTTGTGGGGTACACTCAAGGTCATCTTACAATCTCAACCCCGTTGATGCATTCTCTCACTTGGGTGGTTCAATCTCTTCTTTTATGGCCATCTTACATCCCTCCCATTAACATGGAATATCTATGATAGTTCTAATTTAAACGACTCCAACGGGTTACTCTGACGACTCGCGACAATGTGGCAGCGTATTGTTCTTGCTGATTGGAAGTCGATATTCAGTGCGAATCATTGACTCTCTCCTCTCAGGAAGCCAGAGACTGATGACCACAGAAGGAACAGGAACTTTTTAGTTCGTATCATCCATGCCATTCCATTATGGAATCAGGCGACGGGCTGAAACTAACTTTCCTCATTTTAGACCAGTATTACTTGTTATTAGAGCTGACTTTCACCATTACATTTAGTGAAGTTCCTAATTCCATAGAATTCTAATGTATTTCCCCGTGCTACATTTGGAAAAAATTGATCGATTGATTCCAATCGAATTGATTGATTCCAGATTATCCTGATTCAAATGAGGATGACACGGTGTTCAGACTATATTCCATAATCCAAAGCTCTTTATCGTTAATTTCAAAAATTGCACCAAAATTGCCCCGCGTTTGTCACGGCTCGTCAAGGATGACAAGACCCTCTGATTCGTTTCATTTCGCGCGCACTTGCAAGTCTTCATCTTAGCGCAGGGATCTGAAATTAAAAGGAAGAACTACTTAGATACATAAAAATACACAGTGAAAAAATATTTGGGATCTGACAGTAAGAAGTCACTTTTTCCGGGAACTGTTTGACCAGTCATTGTACTGGTAGAACATTTTGTGAACGGGTTTACGACCCGAGGGGAATTATTATGAGAGTGCTGAGAGATGTTACTTTTTCGCGATCCTGTAGATGACAGGGCAAAGGAACAGGACGCCACTTCGTCAAAAAAGATTTATGGAGCACTTCTTCGACTGGACGCTTTGTGGAATGGCTTCCGCGAAACGTCCAGTCGAAGAAGTAGCGGATAAGTATCTTTCGAGGATGTGACTCGTAACCGTCCAGAGGACAGTCCTTTTGAAGATTTGACTGTCCTCTACATAATCCCCTGTTATGCTGTGACTCCAAATGTCTCTATTTATTTTACATTCAGAAAAGTTTAAACTTCCCTTCTTAAGGTGCAGTTCGAGAACAAAATCTACTTTGGAAATGATGATATTCATTACTAACTAAATGCTGCAGATTTACGTGAAGCACTGTCGTAAACCGGCGAAAGGACACGTAACAGTACACATTCTGAAATATGAAGATATTGATAATTGTAAGCCGCTGCGATATCAACGGAGTCCGTAGTCGACAATGCCTCGTGTACCCATTGTTGACGCGGAGCACTTTGTCCGGAAAGGCATTCAGTACTGTATAGTGCTTTTCTTATAGCAGGAATTAAGTCATTGCGCCAAATAATGTAGAAATGGTTAGACCTTTTCCCAAGTAACACAAGATATACCAGCAACGTTTAGGAAATGTTGATGAACAATTTTGCATCTATATGTAAATGTCCAAAACGTCAACGTTGCTCAAATGTTGCTAAGGAACATTGCATTTACGTTGCAAATCGCTACTTATTCATTTCATATACGTTGCAGATACGTTTCAGGATTTATGTTGCTGCAATGTTGATTAAAAACGTTGCTTCACTGGCACCTAATCTGGGCCCATATAGGCATTACGGAAAAGCATAGGCTTCACTGGTCTTGAACAGGACCGATATTCGACCAATATTGAATTATTTATTTCATCCTTTCGTACCATACACTTTACCTCTCTACTCAGACATTCTCATCAACAGGACGAAGCCTGTACTGGTTTTACCCTCTACCCATGCAAAATACATTATCTGTACCATATACAGGCAGGAGACGGTACATTTTTGGAGGTGATCTTCCCTAGGATGTGCTAAATTGCACAATACAGGAAAAGGTCCGACAGCAATGTTCTATGGAGTGTCCACGAGATCAATCCTTCGTTTTCTCAGCTGGTAACCCAGAATGAGGATATGAAGTAGTGAGATCGCAGACTCTCTACCATCGTTTTTACTGTCCTGTAGGATGAATTTGACGAGTTCTTGGAAAGGGTTCTTTTTGGGAATATGAGCTTTTTTGTCTTGACCCCATTAATCTGTCTGGAAAATGAGGATAACAGGTGATGAAGTGCCCGTGTTCATTGATTCCTATAATTAGACAATGTGG
This sequence comes from Darwinula stevensoni, assembly GCA_905338385.1. Classification (NCBI taxonomy): domain Eukaryota; kingdom Metazoa; phylum Arthropoda; class Ostracoda; order Podocopida; family Darwinulidae; genus Darwinula; species Darwinula stevensoni. Next base: position 15,033 of record CAJPEV010004644.1, on the reverse strand, counting down.
GACAAATGGCAAGGTACTAGACATTCCTGTGCGGGACTATTCCAGGGAAAGGGAGAAGGGCACATTTGTGTACTATGAGAAAGCAAGACTTAGGTCTCCATCTCGTGTCAAGGACAACTTTACAATTCTCTAAAACTTCTAAGTCAATGTGGTATCAGAACGTTATCGCTACGTTGTCGATGTCAAGATTGTCAACATTCTCTCAATGTTAATAGCTAATGTTGCAATGACATTCGCAGAAGTGTCACAGCAGCATTCCAAGTGAAAACATTGAAGCAATGTTTTCTCAATGTTGTACAGTAACTTACAACATAGAGCAACATAGGCAACATTTCGGAAAAGTTTCATCAACATGCTGTGTTACTTGGGAATGAGTATGGCCCACATGTAATGAGCTTCCGATTGAAATCCATAGTATTCAAATGAGCCTTACCGAACGTATTTGGAGCTGCTGGAATCTGATGGAAAAATGGGAATGGTACTCGTCATCAGAGACTTCCAATTTTCTTCATAGGAAAAAGTTCCGGTGAATTCCGTCCTTAGCATTCTGAAGGAAAACACTTTTCGAATTTCAAACATACCTCTATCAATGATATGGGATATGTTCCGTCGTTAGGGAAACCCACATCTTCCGCTTACAAATGTTCAGATACTTCTGCACTTTAGCCTTAAAGTGAGAGCGGTCGTACGAATTTCGTGGTCCTCGATGAAGAACAGGCAAGATGTTGACATCTGCTGGGATGCGAATTTGCTTGATAGGACCTATATTGCCCATGCATTGGGCATGTAGATCGGTAGGCAAAAAATGTTACAATCAGGTGGTAGCGAATACTTCATTAGAGACAGACAGTTCTAAAGCTTAGAGGCCTAAGCGAGCAATGTACCGACTCGATCGAGGAACGCGTTTAGGATTAATTGCGAATCGTGGTATCTGAACACTTCGCCCGAGAAAACGTTCAGTTGCTATTCTTGTCCCCGAAATTTCGACTTAAAGAGATAATGCATATCAATTGATATTTACTCTATAGGTACTTTGGAGTATACAGAGTGTTCGTGTTTTCATCAGGGGGCTTTAATAACTTAAATTTTGAGAAAAGAAACTTGGTAGAAAGTAATCAGGTTGATTACTTTCTAGGAGTGATTACTTTGATTACTGAGGAGATATTAGCTAAACAATTTGTAAATATTATTATTGTTTTTAACTTAACCCGTTTAGACTTCAATGTTGGGGCGCTATTTCTGGGACTCGAAAATAAGCTGGAAATTCTCTTGAGATATGCCAGGTTTCCATTTGCCCCTTTCTTGGGCAACACGCACACAATTTATTGGAAGTCCTTCCACTACCTTTGAGTCGAAATGTCGCCTGAAGATCGCTTTTGGAGACTTACCTAAATTAGCGCTGAATAAGAACAGCACGATTCAGTTCAACAAAGCTTTAAGAGACTTGAGATTTTTCTGATCTCGTAGCCATAACTTCACTGCCAGATGTAATGGATTATCCTTTCTCCATGTACTTCTCTTTTCTTCCCCTACCATAAAAGTCAAATGTGAATATTCCAGTTGGTAAAATTTTGCCAATGTCTCCTGCAAAGAAGATGCTTTGTCGATGATGATGATGATGTGATTATTGAGTTTTGCAGTATTCCTCTTTGTGGTGACTTGAGCGAGGAATCGTTTCAATTTCGTCTGAAAGAGAAATGTCCCAAATATAAATTTACTGCAAGTAGTTTTCAAGATATGCATTTCTGAAGCAGCATCCAATAAGGTATCACCGCCAATTAAAATGATTGTAATTCAAAGTTCCAGATTTCACCCGAACAAGTAGTACTCGGTTCAGAGATGGCGTACATTTCCTGCAACTAATTTTTGTTTGTTGGGGTGGCCTCGTTTCCACGTCCAGGCGCGCCGGAATGCAAGTTGAGCCAGAAGGGAGGAGAGTACGTGGGCACGAAAGACAGGACCATTTCAGGCTTCGCCTGCGTGCCATGGCTAGATCCGGACAGAAGTGAAGGTGACATGATGCGTGGGGCCCGTGAAGGATCATTCCCAGATGAAGTCACAAAAAGCCACAAGTTCTGCCGAAACCCTAACGGTAACCCAGGTGGTCCTTGGTGCAACATCAAAGATTCCCGAAAGCCGAACCTGAAGTGGGAGTACTGCGATGTCTCTTTTTGCGATTTTGACGATTCGGGAGGCGGAAGCAAGTCAGGAGGCCAATATGAATCAAGTGAGTTAGTGTAATCTCTATAGACTAGGGGACCATGGCCGCCAGTGCGGTCTCTCACCCTGGGACATCTACTTTTTTTTTCACGGCTCATCAACTAAGAATGGTCTCAGCCAGCTCTCAGCCTCCTGCTCTCCAAATGTGGTTCCATGTCATAGCATCGGCGCCAAAACAAAGAAACGACCGAACATCGACGACAAAACGTCGACGCGAAAAAACGTTGACAAGACGAAATATCAACGTGATAATTTTAGAGATCGCTACTGTTGCATACAGGGTGCGCGAGTAGAATTGGCGTGGAAAATACATAAAGGAAAAACATCTCTAAAATTTATAATTTTAAACATTTATTGAAACTTCCAGAAACAAGATCAAGGTAGTGCTTTATGGATGGAACTTATTCAATAAAGCCACATTCAGCATCAATCACAGCCTCCAGACGACCTCGGAAGCGAGAACAGGCGCGTTTTGCAATCTCAGGAGACCAATCTTGAAATGCCTGGCAGATTCTCTCCCTCAGCTCAGCTATATTGTTACAGGCAGTCTTATTAGTGATCCTTTCAACCGCGCCCCACATATAATAGTCAAGAGGATTGCACTCAGGTGAGTTTGGAGGCCACATATCAGTGGTAACATGGTCGAAAAAGTTATCCTCGAGCCACTTCTGAGTTTTCCTGGCCGTGTGTGATGGTGCAGAATCTTGCTGGAACACGTATGGTCTTCCTGCGGCAACTTCTTCAATCCAAGGCTTGACTATGGTCGCCAGAACGTCTTGGTACACATTCTGGTTCACTCTCAGGCCTTCTTCAAAGATGTATGGGGGCATAACATGCCCGTAACTGCTGACGACACCGAAGACCATTCAAACAAAGTCTCACAGTGCTCTGAGAATGGCCCAGACGTCGAGAAATCTCACGGATTGAGATGGATCGTTGTTAATGATCGTTAGTCGTTGTTAATGAGTTGCTGCACATTTGAAATGAAATCGCCACTCCTCACCCTCTGTTCAGCTCGATCTGGTGTCTTTCTGGCGGTCATGGCCTCCACATCAAAGTCTGAATCCACTAACTGCTTCCTAATTCTCTGGATTGTCCTCAATGGCAACTTCAACTTGTCTACGATATCGTTGTTGGTCATCCCGGCGCAGATGGAGTAGACTATCACCTTCCTTCTCCACTCCTCAGGTCACTCATTATCATCCAATCTGTTTGGGGTCTGCATTCTTTGAAGTCTTACTGATAACTGAGAATCTTGAATCAATAACATGTGTCAAGAAAATATTGTATTATCTGGATTTTACCTGTTTAAACTCGCGCCAATTCTACTCGCGCACCCTGTATATGTTGGAGGGCCTTGCTGCGATCCTCTATCAATCCAGGATATCTGACAAAAGGATAGCATGCTTGAGGATAGCATGCTTCCTTTAGCGAGCAATTTGGTGCTATTCATCCGTCTAATATTTATTGCTTGGTTGGAGAGAGAGAGGCTTGGTAAGAGAGGCCAAATACAAAGAATAAAGAATTAGAATAAGGTATCAGCTTTTGTCAAGAATGAGAACGGGAGAATATGCGTAATGGAGGAGCATGTCGTTCCGCAGTTCAAAATTACACCTGGCGATTGAAATTATGTGCAATCCTTTGTAAATACTTTTTCAAGGGCCGCTGCTCATAATCCAAATCAGTAGACTTGATTCGGAGAGCGCATTGACGATAAACTTTGCGGCACGGAGGAGGGCGCTGCCCTGCAATATATTGTTCTATCCTGAGTTCATTCAGGCTTTGCTCCTTCTTGAGGCAATCGATAAACTTCCAGACAGAAAGATGATTAGCCCCAAGAAGCTGACTGAAGCCACGATGCAATCCCTCGACTGAATTTGTACTTGGTAGTCCATTTGGAGCAGCCTCTAACCAATTCCATGAGCTGATGTAGTACAGAGGTTCTCTACTGTGACCCCTCCTATCGGGGCGCCAAATCCAAGTGTCCTCGAAGTAATCCAAGACTGGACTCAGCAATGCTTCATTCGTCACATGGAGATATTGCGGCTCTCTCATGCCGGATGTTCTCTTTTAGGGCCTCTATGGTTTGTGGGTTATTGGCATACACTTTATCCTTGAGATGGCCCCAAAGAAAAAAGTCTGGGGAGGTCAAATCCGGCGAGCGCGGTGGCCATCTCACATCACCAATTTTCGATATAATGCGATTGGGAAAATGCTGCCTTAGGAGGTCCATTGTGGCTCGAGCGGTGTGAGACGTGGCGGCATCCTGTTGGAACCACATATTTTGGTGTTCTGGTAGCTGTGGCATCAAAAAATTTGGAATCATTGTCATATATCGCTCTCCATAGATGATCTGAACAACACCATCATCATCCTCAAAAAAATGAGGCCCAATGATGCGTTGGGCTGTTAACTTAACTCCAAACCGTTACCTTAACTGGATGCAGTGGTCTCTGGTGAGTTATTCTTGGGTTCCCAGTGCCCCAAAATTGACAGTATTGTTTATTAACAAAGCCACTTGACTGATAATGTGCTGCGTCTCTCATCATCAAATTTGAAATAAAATTATCCTTTTCTGCGAGGTTTATGAAGCCATGTGTATATTCCAGTTGCGTTTGCTTGTCTTCGGGATGAAGGGCTTCGACTAATTGAATCTTGTACAAAAAGTGATGCAAGTCCAAATTCTCTTCAAAATTCGCTGCAGCGAACGGCGAGAGCAGAGCGTTTTCTGGTCGATGTTTGGGGTTGATCTGCAACACTCTCCCGTACACGTGAAAATTTTTCATATTGATCGACCACTACGAGGTCTTCCAGTGTGTCTGGCATCCGCAACAGTCCCCTTTTCTTCAAAATTTCGAACTGCAGTGTAAATTGTGTTCCTACTCGGTGCCTCGCGAAATTGCCTATTTGCTCGTTGTGCTAGAACTATTGACCGATAGTTTTCTAGAACATTGTAACTATTTTGGTCTGCTGAGCAATTGTATATCTCTCCATAATTAAATTATCCAAGGGTTATCTTTAAGTAAAACACAAAAAACTACAAACCTAAAAAAAAACTTTAAAAGTTATGCTTTTTTTAATGTTCAGCTTATTTTGCGCCACCTTGCATTTCCGGTTTGGCTGGGCATCACAGCGAAACCGGTAGGTACCACATCGTGATACTTCACAAGAATTGTATAAATTTGCATAAAGCGGAGAAGTGAATTCTTGAATGTGGCGTGAGCATACACAGAACATATTAGAAGGTAATGTGACAAGGCAAGGATGGTGGTATTGGACAGGTAACTTCACGGTCATTTTACTTTTTATCTAACCTATAAATAGGTGATCACAATTTAAATGGGTGATCAAATTTGCCATAAAATGCATGTTTCTGATTTTTCCCTGTGCCGCCGTCATACAGTAGAAAGGGTTCACCTGTACATGTTTTTTTGTATTCTTCAGAAACCCTTAGGTTGTCCAAACGACTTGGGGTCGGCAATGGGACTGTAGCTCTCTGCCTCGCCCGGTGTTCAATTCTTCTCATGGACGAAATGGACGGCAATTGCCCACTTACTGAATCTCACAATCTAGCAATTGATTTGGCGATGATGTTATGAGCAATGTCCTGTGTTCTAATGAAGTCCCACGGAGCCAGTCGAGTGAATCATTTGAGTATCCAAGACCCTAAATCCTCCCTCCCTTTCGCCCAGGCCCACCTCGCAGGTTGCAAGCAAGGGTTCCAACTTCGTATTTTTTTATGATTTTTCCGCCTTCTCCCCATATCCTCATTGCCCCTCGAGTTTGGTGGTTCTGTATGGTACGGATAAGGTTTAGGAAAGTCACCACCCTCGGAACTGTTTCGATTTACGGGTTGGGGGTGAGAAGAAATTCGATCCTGAAAAAAAAAGATTGCACGATTTCTCAGACCAGGGATTCCATGGTTTTGTGGCATGTGCCATAATCATTACAGAGTAGATAAAGTTTCTTCCAAGAGCAGGAAAGTAAGATATAGGTAGTACGTTTTTGAGGGTGGCAGGCGGGTCGATGTGGATCTGCACATGAACTGATGATGAGTCTACCTGGCATCTTGTACCGAGTTCTTTAGTCCTGGCCCCACGGAAAATAACTCGGCTCGATTGCAAGGAACCTAAAGTCGCTGGTGACTTCAGGGCTTTTTGCATGGAGTACTGAGCACTTCTCTTTACTCATGGGCAGGTAGATCGCTCTTTGTAGGGCATATCATGATCACAGACGTTCGTAATATTTCGCCCGAGAAATCATGGCTTTCCTTTTTCAAGAGGATATCCCTTTCGGCATATTGGAATATATTTTCTCTTTTATTGATTTCCAGGACCATCAATCACTAATTATGGCGAGTTTTCTAGAGGCTATGTTTCATCAGATAGAGAAACATTTGATTCGTCAATGCTCCATTCACCTGACGCTATCGTGAGCCTAAAATGGCTTTCCTAAAGAAAATGGTGTCACACAGGTGCCGGATCTCAACTTAAGACTTATTTTATTCCTTATTTATAAATATATATAAACATTCGGTTGGTTGGAAATTTTATACAATGGGCACTCACTATGAGCATTCAAAAAATATAGAATATCTTTGGTATTTACTGCCAATTTCCCATTGGGCACTTCAATAAGTCATTAAGTGCATGAATACTCCACTGCCGAAATCTCTACCAACACCATCGGCGTGAATTACACGTTTTTTGTACAATATCTGGCATTATTGCTTGACAAATATGTATCAGACTGTACTATTGAGGTACTTTTCACTACAGGGAAGAAGGTTGCTTCTTTTCTGCTACTCATGCACATGCATAAATGGGTCTCAAATTGATTGTCATTCCATCGCAGACGGAGGAGTACTGCAGCTCAATTACGAAGAATGCCGAATCACAGTGATGGGGAAGGAATACATAGGTGAAGCGAACAAGACGGAAACAGGAAAGGAATGTATTTCCTGGATGGATGTGATGGAACAAGGCTTTCCGTTAACAAGTTTCATTTTCTCCCACTTACCATTCCAAGATCGCCAGCTCCCTGGACCGCCTCAGAAGATCGTGGATTTCCTCTACTTGTGGATTGAATCAGTTCACTATACGAAATCACGCTCACCTGAGTTCGACACCTGCCGAAATTACGGCTCGAAGCAGCGGCCCTGGTGTTTCGTCTCCATTGAGAATCCCGCATGGGAATACTGTGACATTCCTTTCTGTCGTGGTCCCAAAGGTTTGCAAATATTTCAATAAGTTTCCCAATCTTTTGAAGTGCAAGTTTTGTTTGCGCTATATCTGTACCTGCCAGTTTGAGTATTTCTTCCCCTAGTATTAACCCTTTTTTCCGATAAGAAATCATGTAACTGAGGAAATGGAGATAATAACTTAAAATTTTTGACAAGTTGTCGCTTTAGATGCACAATTGCTGAAACATTTCCAGTTTTAAGTTAAGAGACGTCAAGAGCCTGAAATACTTTTTAACATGTTAAGATATCTTGAGAAAGTGAAGGAATTTTCTCACATTTTAATTGTTTTTGTATGTCGTCCTCGTTTGTTAACAATTTCTCTAGAATCCTTCATCAGTCCCATCATACAGAACTTTTACCTTGACATGTCCATACCTTCTTATATCTCAATACATATCACAAATATCACATCCACGCGAGTAATCGATGCAATTGGCGCCCGAAAACAAAACACCACCACCCAAGCAGCATGTTCACGTAAACAATATATCAATTTTTTTTGCAAACAATGTAAATTTCTTGCGATTGCATGAAAATGACATCACGTTTACATAAAATGTACTTTCCCAAAATTTACGTCACCAAAGTGTACGTAAACTAGACGTCACTCCATCTGACGTGAAGTACATGATATCAAGTACATGAAAAATTAACACCACACCATCCATATAAAACTTTAGCTGACCATCCTGCTGCTGCAGTACCAAGATTCCTCACTAGATGGAACCCTTGTTTCCCTGCATCCTGC
>CAJPEV010004643.1:0-20317 GCA_905338385.1 Darwinula stevensoni | reverse complement strand
TCTCTGAGATATAGAGAAATCTGCCGTCAGACGCCAGGGCAAAAGCGAAACCGTCTAAACTCTGCAAGGAAAAGAAACCGATGATTGAAATCTCGATACGTTCAAATGACATATAGTGAAGATTCTTTGGGGGAAAATAATATTTTACCTGCAAGATGTGAGTGCCCTGATGTTGCTCGAAGAGTTCCATGGCCAGCGCAGTCGAGGATCTCGGTCGCAACGGGGCCCCTATCCATGGAAAAAAAAATAGAATGAAAAAATCAATGGGAAAAAATTCTCATTCTTCTCTTACTCGTCGGGCGGACTTCATTGAAATATTGGTCGCGTGATGGAGAGGGAGAGAAGTCATGCAAGGGGAACGGGAAAAAAAGACTGGAAGAAAAAAAAAAAGAAATTATTCTTCTATAATAGATCCAGCGGTACAGGGGTCAGTGTGCCAGATCTGTACCTGGGCTGGTACTCTCCAGTAAAATTTGCATTCTTCTGATCGATGACGTTTCATTGTAGACGGTTGATGAGGAAAATTTGTTTTTTACGTCATTTCTAATATTTAATTCTGGTCCTTTAGGGTTCGATTGAGTCAAGTTCTCCGATGGCTACGGCGACGGTTGACTGACTGAATACGGAAAAAAATAGACAGGAAAGAAGATAAAGCGACCGAAATATATCCGATTTTCCTATTGGTTTCTAAGGGAATGGTTAATTACAACCGTAACGTGAACTAGCATGGTAAGCTCAGTCCAGCAGCGAGCCACTTTTGGGGGGGGGGGGGGGCCGTAGGAAGGCATGTAACTCGGAAGATGGGAGGAGAACACGATGTGCAGGACTACCAGATACGAAAATGCACGATTTGAGCCAGCAACACTGCTGCTTTGGCTGGAAACATGACATTCTGAGTGAGCTGAGAGCTGCGCATGCGCGTTTCGGCCGAGCTCCTGGGAGGCTGGCGATCGTCTCTCCACTTCCTAGAGTTTTCCCTGTGTCCTGTCGACTGGGTTTTGGTCGGTCCAATCGACTGAATCCTCTAGAGTCGACTGCGACCGTCTCAGGACAGGCATTAAGGGTGCGCGGAGGCAAATGTCACAAAAGAGTGAGAACCATGCAGTTTTGGAGTTTCGACCGAGGTTACGTACCTATGCGCAAAACGACGGAGGTGCACTTTCAGCGCCTCTTCCGAGAGCGAAACAGGTGGAGACCAAAAGACTAACGCTCTTTTCTTCTTGGTTCTGCGCGTCATGTCACCATCCTGTATGAAGCAAAACGCTGGATTTTTACGCCCGTTTTGCTCTGGCCGCACTCCCTCATTGCCGACATGCTCTAAATTACCGGTACTTCTACCGGTAGCGGGACCGACAGCAACCGTGCAGCGAGCACTCGGGCGCTCGGACAACACTCCTTCGCGCCGACTCGCACCCAATTCCAAGCAATTTTAATCATTCTTCTCTCTACGATTGCTCAACGAGGCCCGAAGATCCAATCCGCGTTTTTTTTAATACTTGTTACGCAACAAAATGGCAGGGGGGCAAGGTCGGAGCAGCTTTTTTCTTCATCTATGTATTCGTTATCTCTTCCTCATTATTCATCAGTCTCATTATTCTCCGAACCCATTTCTCATTCCGGTTCGACTTTCGACGGTTCCACTCGCGGACTTACCCATAAATTCTGCCGGCCGATGCAGTGCTCCATTTTCGTCTTCTGTCATTGGCAAACGTTATCTCTTTGCATTTTGGCAATCCTCCAGGAATCTCCCACTGGGCTGCAAAAAAAAAGTCAGTCTCCTGTTGGCTTCGTTTGTTGCCATAATTGCAGGGCCTCAACTAAAAAAAATTGTTTTCCATGTAGATAAAGACTTCCATTTCGCCTATTTGACCAATCATGCATATTGAAAAACGAGTCTGAAGTCGTAGTGACTTGCAACTTCAGTTCTTAGTCGAACGCAGAAAGGCCAAAAAATAAGAAAGTAAGGAAATACGAGGAATTTGGTCCATCCAATCCAGACAGGAACTTCCAGACGATATTCACGAGAGCCACCGACTACAACCCGACACACAGTCACCACAGCTCACAACAGCGCCTCGACAACCCCATGACCGCCTGGACCCGAACTGAACCGACCCCGGCGACCTCGACCACACCCCTCCACGACCCACGCGCCCCGCAGGCACCCTACACCCGGCCAAACGCGAAACGAGCGATAGATCGGGCCTCCTCTCCTTGGATCACGCGCGAGCGCCTGACGGAGAGACCATCGCCGAGTGGAAGAGTCGAGTGGGTGTGAAGGAAGCTTCCGCACTTTGCATCTACTGCTCCATGTTTATTGACGATGCAGCAGGAAAAAAACTCGACGAAGCCGAGGGAGCGCAGGGCCGGTGCCACGGAGGCCAGAGGGTCTAAGGGGCGAGCGACCTCTGCGGGCGACCGCGCTTTCCTCTCCTGGCGTCCATAGCTCGGCTTTTTTTGGAAAGGGATATCGCGAGGAGAGGAAGAGATTGATGCCATTTTAAAATGCGTGTTCTTGAGTTTTTAGAAAACGCATTTGTCTGCAAATATCAGAATACTTACGTTTCGCCCATTTCCTGCGGGAAAAACTCAAGTTATCGCGAAAACCAGTTTTCTTCATGAGCTACAATGCATACTTTTGCACGTATCCCCACATTCTGGCATTTCTGGAATATTCCTGCGCATATCGCCTCAACATCACACAGAAACCCGCCCGCCGCCAATGAACGGGTCCACGCCCTTCTCCCGACAAACGCGTTCCCGTGCAACCGCCATCGCGACCGACGCGCACAGCACAACTCAATCGGCTTTGACAGCGTCTATTCCCTTCCTCGAACCCTTCAAATTCGAGCGCCATCCCCCCGGGGTTGCGGGGAACACTGAATCTCATTTCATGATGTCAGTTTCATTCCAAGATTACGATGAAATAATGTGATAACCAATTTTCAATGGGTTTCCCTTTCCACCCCCCTTCTCTGCGGGACCCACTACCGTTAGGCCTAGGCCTAACCAACAGACTGCCTTCAGGTCACGCCAAGGCCTACCTTTTTTTTCTGGAAAAAGAAACTCAAATCCTGACTTAAGGGTCCAATTAAGCCTTTGAGGATGTATCCGTGGACTTCGAGACATCTCGTAATGTTACTTTGGCAACGACTTACGGTGCCAATTAGGCCTATAAGGGTGAATCCGTGCTCTTCGAAAGGACGTGTAACGTTAAGCCAATCGCAGGCCTATTCATACTATCACGAACCATTTCGGAGAGGACGCATAACGTTAGACCGATTTGAGGCCTGTTTCGCGTTTCACGAACCATTTCAGTGCGGACGTGGGATGTTAGGTCTATCTGGAGTTCCTCGAACCGTCTTGAATAGGTCTGAAGAGGGAATGCCTCCAGAGAACACGAAATCCATGGCGCCATCCTGTGAATTAAGGGTTGTCCGGATGAGATATCTACATATCCCACCCATCGATCAATAACTGCTAAACACCGCTTTATTCTCAGCTCAACTCATGAATTCAGCACAAAAATGTCTCATACATTAAAAAACAGAAGATTCAGACACCGATACGAAGGTTGAAGTCGTCATGAATCTGGTGTAATTTCGGCACCTTAAGCGGCAACACTGGCAGACGTGCACTCTAAGCCCAAATAAACGACAGCTAATTTAATTTTTTTCAATGGCGAAATGGTGCATCGCAAACGGCAAAAAAGGCAATTTTCGTATTCTAAAAGTCAATATATGTGTTGGTCTCTTTCCTCCGAAAAACCCCCAGGAGTGGCTACCCAGAAGGGGGGGGGGGGGGGGGGGGAAAGAAAAAAAAAAGGGGATGGGGGGGCGCCCCCCCCCCCCCCCCCCGACTGTTGTCGGATCTCGTGTTGGAGTCACACCGGATTCACGATTGCTTCTGCTTTCGCATCGGTGCCTGAGTCTCCTTTTTTTAATTTATGTCCCACTCTTGTGTCCCGTTCAAGGGACAAGGCGAGAAGGAACCGCGACCAGCAACGACCGGATCGACGCGTCAGGAAACGGCCACACCGGCACCGACAACCCTGCCACCGATGGCGTCCAAAACGCTAGTTCTCGAGGCAGTCTCCCCCAGACCTCGTCGAGAACGGTGAGCGAAACTCCGCTTAGGCCTAACGTCACCCATCCTCGGCGGGATCTCTGGAAAACCCTGATATCGGCCCCAATCTACCTAATTAAGTCGAGGGCTGAATTCGAGCGAAAGAAGTGAGGCCTAGATTCGACCCGGACACGGTTCGTCCGTTAGGCCTAGGCCTAACGTTAAGCTCAATGTTAGTGAGTTTCGTAGTGAGCGAGGTCGATAAAAGGCAGGGCCTTTCAAAAATGATTTTCACACAACTCCATTTACCATTTTTGTGCGCCCTTAAAAACGTTGACTGCTTTAGAGAGAACACAGGCTCTCATCACAGATATTTGCAGTTCTATTTGGACGATCCCTTCTCGTTCGACTAGGGTGCAATCGACCCCCGTTCCCATGCGACATTATAATTTATTCATTTAAATCAACAAAATAAATCATTGCATTATGTAATTATAATAATTAACCCCAAAGCAAAAGCGTCCTTTTCATGTGGACTTTTCTTGCAGAACCTGCTGGCAGGGCCGAATTAAGAAGTTGCGAGGCCCGGGGCAAGTGAATTTCTTGGGGCTTTCCCCCCTCCCCCCTCCCCGCTACTACGCAAATACTTGACGTTTTTAATTTCCTTCGGGGGGGGCTGCAAGAGTGGGGCCCGGGGAAACAGCCCCCTTTGCTCCCCCCTCCCTCCCCTGAATCCGGCCCTGCCTGCAAGAGACCCATTTGCAGTCAACGTAAGAGAAATTGCAAATTCTTCCGAGAGAATTCAGCACTAGTAATGCCATTGGTATGTTCCTTGGCAGCTGAAAAGTCCCGTCTTCTGTCTCACCGTGTAAAATCAGACGGGAAGAGACAAAAGTGCAATCTTAGCTGTATTTTCGTCCGCTATAAAGTTTCTCGATTTTTTTTTTTGTTGTGTTGTTGCAAACGATATGAAGGACTTCCCACAATTCCCTGGAATCGTGATCATAAAATATTAAAAATATATATAATTAAAAATTTTAATGTATTTACATCCTCGAATCACGTAAAAACGCGAAAGCTGTCAAGACGCTTCTCTCGAGTAATAGACAATTGCATGGCAAGACAAGTGAGATAAGACTCGTTCCTCAAGGAAGCTTTGCTTTCTTTTATTACGTCTTGCGCGTCAAGTTTCCTCTTTCTATTGATTACGTGTTTCAGAAAACGTACGCGGAGTCTTCCGTACAAAAAAAAATTTCTTTTCCTGAAATTTCTTCGCTGAAGAATATACGGACCCGCAATTTGGTTTATAATAAATTTTTTTTTAATTTATTGGCTTTAGAGATGGTCGGAGGTTCTGGTCTTGATTTCGCATTCGTACCGGCACCGAATATCGATGGCGTGGGCAACGAAGCGATCAATGGCAATAGCTGCACGGAATGGATTCATGGTCGAAGGGAGCCATAACAGTCCGTGGGGAATACTTTCTGCCATTACCCCATGATTGATGGGGTGATGGCAGAAAGGACAGGATGAAGTCTGATAAACTGAGGCTCCCATTTAAATTTTGCGTACTATTATATGTTATAGATTCATTAAATGTAAAAAAAAATGTTAGATCAAACCATCATTTTGGATATTTAAAAGGTGCGAAGTTGAAAATGGCTGAAATCCTCCCATAACAAGCCATGCGACTCATGCGCTCAGTTGCAACGTCACAACCCCTGACGTCGTCGTACATATTCCTTATTTTCTGTTAGCACCCGACTTTGAACATTTACATGCCTAGAAGCTAGTCGATGATTGTATTCAACGTTCTTGTGCCTTTCGTAACATCGTTAACCCTTCCACTCCCGAGGATTTAAATGCCCTACCAAACTCTACTTGCCAATCGTCACGCTGAACACGCCACATGGCGCGAACGGCAGCGAAAGGGTTAAGGATTTCAAAGAAAATCCCTTGGAGAAGGAATGAGGATGGAAGCTCCTATCACCTCGTTTTTCCTTTCTTTCGTCCGTTTTCCACGAGGAACCAATGAGTTTCGGGGCGTTCGATCCCTGACTCCATCCGAAGACGAAGAGATCCCCGCGGCATAGCGTCAAACTCAGCCGGAAAATGTTTTAAACAGCTGAAGGAGGTGAAATCCACTTTTGCTCCTGTCTCGGCCAGTCGATCGACGAGTTTGTCAGCTTTCCTCCGTTTGGTAGGGCTGGAGGTCTGCCTTCTTTCCAGAATCATCGCGGATTCCTGATTGGCAGATGCTCCCCTCGCGATATCAATGCTTGTTATACACTTCTCTTTTGCTTTTTGATCTATTTCTTTCTTCAAATCCCTCTTCCTTTTCCCTTCGGCCGTGTAGGTTCAAGCTCTTATGGATTTTTAGGATTGGGGCAGAACACTCTCGCCGAGTCCTCCAGAGACGAATCCAAAAGCAGCACCTTGATATCCCTTTCCTCGATTACATGTTGCAGACGAGGGGAAACTCCAGAACCGCCTCGTCCGTTCGCAGGATGAATGGGGATCTTCCAGCGTTCGCCCTTCCCTTGGGGAGGGGATCTCATCTCCTCGGATAGGAACTCCAGGGAGCAAGCGATCAGCCGCTTCTCTCTCATCCAAGAGAAACGGTGAAGAGAGTAATGCATCATACACTCCGTCATTTTTCCTACCTTCTCCGAAAACAGAAGGGAACTTGCAACAGTTAAAAAAAGAATGGGACCCTGAATCGCCCTTCAGAGCATTCGAAAAGCCCTTTTAAAACCCGAAATGGACTGGCGACCTCTCGAAACATTTCTTGGAACCGCTCCAGCTTCGGTCTATGCTTTTTGCTCCTCGAATTTTCTTGCATCATCCCGATCCATCTCGCGTGTCCTCAAATCGAAACATAGCAACAATATTTGGAAAAATAAAAAATGCAAGTCGGGAGAAAGCCCATATTCATCTGAGTTGATAGACGAGAAAGAAACCTCCCTCATGAGAACACATTGACCTCAGCATCGAATCAAGTTGGGAAAGAAGACGCAACTTCGCCTTGCTCGAAACCCAATGATTCCGGAATCTCGCGAGGAAGTCCTTCCGTTCCTCGTTCAGCGGCGGGGATGTCCAGAGTTTTCTCTCTCGGCCTCGTGAGCGTTCGCGTCTGTCTTGTTGAGGAGGGCGGGTTCAGGTCAGGGATCGCATTAAATTGCGCGGTGGAAGGGATAGTCGCGTGGAATGGAGGGTCGTCCGAGGATTCGCTCGAGCGTCGGGGATCTGCGGGGTCGGCCGCGGGGCTTGGGGATGGATGAGAGAAGAGTTGGCCGCGTTTCGAGCAGGATGTTCTGGCTTCGAGCAGGATGTTCGTTCGCGAGGGAGAAGAGTCGGTCGAGATGGAGGAAGGAATTTTTGGATCTGGGTTTGGGTTCTTCACTGTTGCTGTCGTTTTTGCTTTCAGTGTTGGGAGGTTCGCCGTCGTTCTTCCTCGCGGCATCTCTTACATTCGAGAGGCGGTGCTCACCTTCTCCATCCTTACTTTCTTTTTCGGGTGAGAGGTGAGGGAACGAGGAATGCGCTCTCTCTCTCTCTCTCTCTCACTCGCTTCTCTTCCTCTCTTTTGAGTGCCGAGTGTCGGCGAACTTAGATTGAGCTCGGAACGATTTGGAGCCATTGGGACTATTTTCGACGGCAGAGATACGAGTCGATTCTCTCGCATTATTTCTGGGTCGTGCTTTTGATATCCCTGTTCTCGACCAATTTCGTCTTCGTCTGTCGGCCCTCTGGGTCGCAGGGTCGCTCCGGACTCCATCGACAGGCTGACCGAGTTCGCCGCGTCTCGTCGCGTCCGGATCACGGATCGCGTCACCCGTCGGTCGGGCGTTTCCGATGGGATCGGGAAGTCCATCGGCCAACGAGGAATATCGACTCAAGTGGAAACAGTTCTCAAGGTCATCCCTTCTCACAAATACTTCAAACATGACTGGAAGGCCACAGGCGGCACGTGTTTTAGATGATCACAATCAGACGATAAAAAGGGGAAATTTTTTTCACAGAACGCGATGGACCAGAGCGGAACTTCAAAGAGGATTCAACAGCATAATATTTTTTTTTACTTCATAGGATTTCCACCGTTTGCCTGTGACGTTAGGTCCTGCACGGAAGTGAAACTCGCGATGTCAGGCGACGTTTCGCTTTCGCGTCCAAAACGCGTTTTCTCGGGGATTTTTGCCTCGCGAGACCGATTTAGACGCTCGGAAACAAACAGTCGCAATCGCAACAATTTCCTCATCAAGGAGACGAATTTTTCACAATTTTTTCGCCGTCGAAAATCAGCCAATAATAAAAACCGTCCTCGTCCAGCAAGGGTAGACCGACGACACAGACGAGAGAAGCGCAAGAAGCAGCGACCCTGCCGAATTTTAGACGGGACTGGTTCCTTTAAGAAAATATTGACTAACGCCAGGAAACGTAAAAAAATCTCTGGACGCTCGTTAACCGATTGAATCCGACACAAGACGAAAAATACGCGAGAATTCCTGATAACCCCGTGAAAACATATCTCAAATTTTCATTTCCCATTGTATTTTCAAAGAAAAAATAATTTTTTTTTTTAAATAAGTTTTCTTTTTTTTTCTTCCTTCTACCACAAAACGTTGCTTACAGTTGGGCATCCAGAAACTTTCTCCTCGTAATCTACTTCGGCCGTCCAGCTCTCGGCTTCATCTGAGATCTGGCGGATAAGATCTGAAACTCTAGTTTGCTTAGCGTCTCATAGATGGCGCGAGATGCCCGGGGGGGGTTTCCCAATATTATTCTTCCAACTGTGGTGACAGTTTTGAAAACAGAAAAATCGGGTCAAATGCGCCGACGTTCTAAAAATTTATTCTCCCGTCTTGACAGCATGAATACGGCCCAACTGCAGTTGGACATGTCTATAAAGACTTCATCGTGTTCTTTCGTCACCGATATTTCCAAGGAAAAAGAATTTGAGTCCTCGAGTGGCTCCAGGCAGTGACTAACTCGCCGTTCGGTTTCCGGCCCGCGTCGCACGTGTGTTCGACGAAGGCGCCGACGCGAAAAGCTTGAATTGTGAGAGAAGCATGCGATCGAAGCGCCGATTAAGTCCAAAATTTCCTTGAAATGTTTCGACATTGGCACATAATGCTTTCGATGGGGTTTAGCTGGTCATGCTCTGGAATGAGTCACGAGGGAGAAACTCGGCGGCGAAGGACATAGGGAGTCTTACCATGCTCATCCACGATGACATCTCGAGCACGTGTGGAACCCTTCCCCGAATCTCTTCATCCTGGATTCTGCACTACACAGTTCAATATACGGAGGAGAGATGGGGGTGGAGGAGGGACGGAGGTGAAATCGAATGCAGCCGGGCGACCAGAAAGAGGAAAGCAGATAGAATTGTTTTGTTTTCCTTGACCTTTCAGGCTCGAGGCGGTATGAATCTTTTCGTTCCCAGACACTTCGTAGGTCGCGCCCGTTCGGATTGCATTTCGACGAAGCCGATCCATTTCGGGGCGTCGCCGACGCAGCGGCATGGCGAAAGGGAATTGCAGTGAGATCAGACGAAAACGTCCGATTTACACTCTCCTCGAATTTTTCTATTGAAATTCACTGGATAAAAAAGAAATCATTATTACTATACCGATGGTCACTTTTGGCCGGTAGGCCGATGGCCGATTTTGATCTCGTGACCATCGACCGGTGCCGGTGCCGATAGTGGTCTGTAGATCGAGAAAGCGTGAAATTGCATACCGAGACAAATCGGCCCACTCGGCAGCCCTGTCTCGTCAGTGGCCGCCTGAAGATGTGAGACGGCTTTCAGGCCTGTCCAGCCTGTCGGTCTGTGCGTGTGTCCGTCAGCGGTTGGCTTCTTACCGGTTGCTGGCCTTTAAGTGCGTTTAACGACACGTATCTCACAGAGGCACAACGTGAAAGGAGTTGCAATCATTTCCCATTCTTTACCGATATTTCCCTCTGCCGGTTCTTCCACTCAGGCTCAAATATAATCTGATCGACATTTATGTCGGGGGGGGGGGGCAGAGGGGAAGGGGCCCTTGCCCCTACTTTGGACACCGGCATTGGCAGAATTGGAACTCTGCCAATGGCGCAAAACCGGCGATCGATAACGAGCCCGGTATGTTTTTTTTTTTGGTCACCCTGTAACTGATTTTAGTCCAAAAATTACATTTGGCAGGAAATATCTCAAAAACGCAAGACAGCAGGAAAAAAAAAAAAAACGGAATCCCATTTAAAAAAAAAAAAAATCAATTTCAAATTGAAGGTCCAAAAGCCATCTCTGTGATTTTCCGGTCGGTTGTTTTATTTTCGATCATTTTCTTTTGCTCACGGGGCCTCGAGAGGCGAAACTTCATTTGGGTTGAGCTCGAAGCATTTTTTTATTTTTATTTTTTATTGTTCGCTGATTCCTCCAATTGACACACATTCCTGTGGCACCCGATGAATTGTCACGATGAGACTGGCAAAATCTAATAATGTATTCCGAGTGCAACGACCGACCCGGACGCCGATAAAAAAAATTATTCTTCGTACATCCAGACTTGGTCCCACTTTGAGCGCCCGACTCGGCCGGACCGTGCAGTCTCGTAACTCTCGGTGGCTTCGATGTAAGACCGTTAATGTGGGCCTTTTCGAGAATGAGACCAAAAGGAATCTGGATTTCTGGACGAATGTGCCATTAATTCTGGGCGGTTCCGGCTCTTGCGCGGCAGCAAGAAGTGTGGAATCGGGTTCGCATCGGTGGGAGGATCCGAGGCATTAGGCACATGCGAAGAAGAGAAGCGCTTGGGCATCGAGGCGGGATGCAAAGAGTGGAAAAGCACGCGGAAATGCCGGGAGCGGGGTCGGGGCAGGGGGTGGGGCGGGGCGGGGTTGGGGCCGCGTCCTTGCTCCGTTTTTCCGAGGATTAATCGCCTCGCACAGGGATCGACTGCGAGTCACGTCGCTTCGCTTTCACGTCCCGTGGGAAAGCGTCCCGGAACTTTTTCGACTGTATCCGTCCAGTCCGTTCCGACTCGCTCCGCTTCGGTGTGCGCGGTGCCATTGAGAAAGGGGCAGATTCGACTCCAGCGGGGAAATCGATCCGCGCCGGTGTGTGGCCGCCTTAAATGCGAGAAGGGGGATTCACGAGGCGAGGGGGGGACCGTGATGGTCGAACGGATTTCCCGAATTTTTTTCAGGCGGTATCGGTTGCTTTTGACGGGATCGGGCGGAGTCCATGTCAAAAGACGAGAGAAAAAAAGGTTACGTGAGAATTAAGCATAATTCTTCCCTCCATTTACGCGTGCGACGTGGCGGTCCACCCGCCCTCCTTTTACTCTTCATGCTGCCTGGACGGCGTCGCTTTCACCCTTGCCCCCTGCCGTGATCCTGCACTCACGTGCATCCCTCAGGAGAATCCTCCTTTTTAGGATATCCTCCCAGGTGCATCCCTCGGGAATCCGCCCTCCTTCGAGACATCCCGATCGAAGGGATGAAAAAGTGAAAATGAAAGATGAAAATATGTCCCGCTCGAAACCGGGACATTTTCTTGTCTTGGCCGCGACGTCGCGGGACAGGGGGACGCACGATTTACCTGTCGGGACAGTTTCGGAAATCTGTCCCAGTTTCGTCGACCTTTCCGGCTCGGTTCCTTTCTTCGTCGTCTTCGTCTGTCGACAGCAAAATGATGAAAGTAGCCAGTGAGAATGAAAATGGTTTCATTAGACTCTCCAAGCATATCTCATTTGCATCATAATCTCAAAGTATTTCTGGTGTTCACTCGAGAATCCAAGCCACGGCCTCACGTCAATCATCTTTCCAATTGATCTTTTCGTGAAGAAATAATTTTTCTAATCGTCCTGTGAAGTAGGAAAGGACGAAGCTGGAATGAATTCTCGGGGAGAACGATGGAAATGCTCGAAGAAGAGCATCACGGATGCCCAGAATGAATGAACCGGGACTGCAGTGACACGTAATACAACATGCTTTATGAGAAGCCCAAATAAAAAAAGAAAAACATCTCAACATAAAATTTCTCTTCGATTCTGCGAATCGATATTCCTTGCACGTATCTCTGGTCTCCCGTCGGAAACAAGCAGTGACGATGAAGAAACACCTCTGACGCTTTTTAAAGTACAACAGACGTCACCGACTGCCTCCGACGAGCGAGTAACACATTTGGTATGAGAGGGTCAGAACGGGACATCAGGCTACGAAGGCGGATTATACCACGATCCGCCGTTCTTCATCGACTCGGGATAATTTAGCACCGACTTGTTGCTGAGGGAATGGAACACGTGGAACCCGGGCGTACCGTGGGAATAGATCTGGGGGGCATCGGGGGAGAACTGTCCCGGGTCCACGCCCGCACCGGGTACGAATGCTTGAGGCTTGATGGGCAGGACCTGGTCCGGCCCGGCACCCACCGGATACCCGCCTGGATCCAGGCATTCGCCCGGGTTCTTGTCTCTGGGGGACACGGACGAGGGCGGGGTCATCGAAGGGTTATGGTGCGATGCATGCATGTGCTCGTAACTCGCTACGCTAACGTATGGTGAGGTGAACGGGACGGAAGCGGCTGCAGCGGCCGCCGCGGCGGCCAACGCCAACTGGTGCTGCTGATGCTGGTGGTCGCTGCCGTTGTCCGCACTGCCCGGAGGAGTCGGGAGCGTCCCTGGAATGTCCTGGAGGTACAGACCTCCCGACCGAGACACGTGGATGTTCGAACGGATCACACTCTCCCGGCTGGCGTAAAGCTGCCGGAGTAAGGAAGTCGCGGGGAGGGTGGTCGCGGGATTCGGCGGCGCCCCCACCCACTGGATGGCGGAGGATCCGGAGGAGTTGGGGCTCCGGGCCGGGTCCTTGTCGCTCGCACTGAAGTCCACCGGCCCACCGGGCTCGGAGTCTTGCCACGACGAACCCCTGGTGTGGGGCTCGGTCTCCGACGAGGTCGGAGTGGACGCCGGGCTGCAATGGGGGTCATCACAGGTCATGCCGCGAAGCTTCTTCGCTTCCTGGCTTTCCTCCCTTCCGCTTCCGTCCTCCGACTGCCGCGAGCGCTTCCGGTTCTCCGCGTCCATCCGGGTTCTGAGATCCTCCGAGACACAGTGGGCTTGGACCGGGTTCTGCACGCATCACCATATCGACATACTGATTTCTTTCATTCCAGAAAATCATACCTAGCTAACGATGCAAAGGTTCGTTTCTAGTCATAAAGCACCGTGCCGAGAAAAGCCCAAAATTGAGAAGGCATGCAATTATTTTAGGAATTAGGATGGAAGTCGGATCACCGGCTTACCCTCGGCCGATCCTCATCACAGGGCGACAGGGGACTGATGGCACTCCTTTCGGCTATCAGACCTAAAAAAAAAAAAAAAAAGACAGAAAGTGAACTCCACGCTTCGACTTTCCTCCTTCGACGACGGACATGCGAATTTACAGCTCCCTACCTCTGGTATTGGAGGATCCGGCGGAATCGGGTCCTCGGTCCACTTTGGTATCCGATTCGGGCCGGGGCGGCGGCTCCTTGGGGAGGATGATCGGCCGCGGACCTGGCAACTGCCCCACGTCCATCACCAGCGACTCGTACTCCCTCCCGCGCCTGCATCGACACGATCGACGCTTTAAAAAACGCTCCTCCGACGGTCATCGTACCGATAATTACCGAGTCGACGTACCCGATGACGTAATTGATGCACGTGATGCACTGGTCATCGGTCCCTTTGGAATTGTTGATCACAGTGGCACAGGTCTGGACCCAAGAGTATCCGCCTCTTCGATTCAGGACCCGGTAGGTCGGGCTCATCACTTGCCCTTTGTGCATTACTGCCGGACAGCCAAAACAAATAAACACCCCGTCGAGCCTCAAGAAAAAAAAAAAAAACCATTTCCCCTTCGAAAGCAGACTCACAGTTGAGATGAAATCTCCTCAATTGGTTCATGTCCTCCGCGTGACAGATGGAGTAGAGATTGTAACCCACGAGCTCCTCAGGGGCGTATTCCAACAACTCCGTCACTCTGATGGCAATCAAAGCGTTTTCTCTCGTCATCGTATCCATAAGCACATTAAGGCATCGCTTTCATCATTTTCTTAATCACTCTCCTTAATCGAATCTTCACCGGTCAGCTAATTAGATTTTTTTCGATTTCGTAATTTTCCCGTTCTCGTACGAGACCGTTCCGACGAACGAATTACTTAAATTAAAAACCCTTACCGAGGCTCGCAGTGGATGATCTTGAAGTCATTGGAGACCTTCGTGACGAACATATCCGTCTCGAGCCGGACCTCGTGCATGGACGGGGGCGGCAGGGCGATGGCCACCCCCACCAGCCCCAGCACCGGCGGCGGGCTCTTCCGGGACCCCGACGACGCGAACGAGTATTGCGGCCGCAGGCGGCAGATCATCAGCACGACCTGCGACGGAGACGCGATTCGCGTGGATGTTAAAACGAAAACGCCTCGTCGATTGCACAGAGAATAAAAGAAAATGAGGTTTCCCTTCTCTCACCCTGTATCCAGAGGACTTGAAATGACATCCTCTCTTGGTGAGAGTGGATTTCATGCGGATGCAAATGATCCTCTCGAGACCCTTCCCCGATCCCACCGACATCCCTCCTCCTGCAAAAAAAATAAAAAAAAATCCTCCTCTATATAATTGAGTGGTCCCTGAGCATGACACACAGGAATTTTAAAAAATAAGACCGAGTCTGCTCGATATGATATTCCTTTATCGTCAGCCCGAGCCTTGAAAATTCCGTCCGTCATCTGCTCGCTCCACTCGCTTTGCTTAAAGGGAGGATTCACTTTCGGTGAAACTGAAATTCCTTCCGCCGAGTGTCTGGACAATCCGGTCCCCATTCGAGAACCATTACGTTATGAACCATTATGCTACGAGCCATTATGGTGTGAACCAATGCCTCGTATGAACTTAATCGAGCCCATATGGCGAGCGTCACCGATGTTCCATTTATAAACTTATTTTTATCAGATTTATTTATCTTTTACATGCACTGGGAAGGAGACAGGCAAGGACAAATGCCATCAGTGACAGAACAAGCAGTGCAGGAAGGGCGATCCTTATCGGACATACCCCGACGGCATTGCCACACCTTCCCACGTTCTGTCTCGTTTTCGCCGTCCCAGAGGAATGCGATGGGGGCGTGAATGCCTCACGCGCCGATGGAGCGCGGGGTGGCCTGTGATTGGCTGGGGAATGCTAATGCTGATGCTAATGCTGATGCTGATGCTGATGCTGATGCTGATGCTGATGCTGATGCTGATGCTGATGCTGATGCAGTTCCCAGTTTTCGATTGGGTGCCCGAGGAATTAAAGGACAGTTAAGCAAACTTAAGGAACCCATGGCTGATTCTCCGGAGTCTTCGGGATTGATGAGAAAAACTCAATCGTAGCTTTACCTCGCTTCTCCCCGCTCAAGGTCCAATTGCTCGGACGACATTGGCGAAGCGAAGATTTAAAATTGCCCGAATCGTCGCATTCAGTTTCCTCAGAGGAAGCGAGTTCGGTTGGACCCATATTGATGACTGGAACTCCCTTCACTTAATGGTGTTCGCACACGGGTCCGTGAGGCATGAGGGCACGATGAGGGTCGCGATAAGGGACCCTCGGTCATCTGTTTCAGTCATCAGGGAAAAAATGTAAAAAAGCGGGCGCAATTGGGAAACACCGCGCGTGCGAGCCTGGAGACCCTAACAACTGGGCCACGTCGACGAGGCTTTTTCTCTTAATTACTGCCTTCGTTTTCTTCTTTTCTTTGCACTCCGGACCTTTTCTTCGGCCCGGGGAGGCAGTATTGATCCGTCTCGGGCGCCGTCCGAAAGGCACGTATTGGTTTATCTAATGCGTTATGCATGGAGTTCTCCCCTTCAGAATCCAGTCGTGAGAGCCCACCAACGACACCCCCCCCCCCAAAACCCCGCTCCCACGTGACCCCCACGTGGCCCCGGAGCCTCACCTTCAGGTTGCGGCGCAGGAGACGAGGCGGCCGAGGTGACGCTGGTCGCATCGTCCGAGCCAGACCCGCCAGACGGCGAGGCGAGGGTCGGAGGGGGATTCCCCCCCGATTCTCCGCCGCTCCCACCCCCGCCGCTTCCGCCTCCGCTTCCTCCGCTTCCACCACCGCTTCCCCCCAGGCTGATTCCAAGATGCTCGGCCAGTTCCGCCTGGTCTGCGGCGTGGATGTAGTCGAAAACGCTGCTCCCAGTCATCTCCACCTTTAAATATGAAAAAGCGCCAACATAAAGCATATCGTCCGTATCATATTAATTTATTATGTTAATAAAATAGTGCTTCTAATGCAGTACCTGAGAGAGGCCGAGGTAGATAGATACGGTCTCTGAGATATAGAGAAATCTGCCGTCAGACGCCAGGGCAAAAGCGAAACCGTCTAAACTCTGCAAGGAAAAGAAACCGATGATTGAAATCTCGATACGTTCAAATGACATATAGTGAAGATTCTTTGGGGGAAAATAATATTTTACCTGCAAGATGTGAGTGCCCTGATGTTGCTCGAAGAGTTCCATGGCCAGCGCAGTCGAGGATCTCGGTCGCACCGGGGCCCCTATCCATGGAAAAAAAATAGAATGAAAAAATCAATGGGAAAAAATTCTCATTCCTCTCTTACTCGTCGGGCGGACTTCATTGAAATACAGGTCGCGTGATGGAGAGGGAGAGAAGTCATGCAAGGGGAACGGGAAAAAAAGACTGGAAGAAAAAAAAATAGCCTAGGCCCCTCATCCACGGTCGTTTCCAGTCGGCTGGCTTCATTCCTCCTGACATCCGACAACTCAAGTCCATCAAATGAAATCCGCTGGATGTGGGAGCCGAAAAATGTATCGAGGTTTTCAATCGCAACCCATTCCCATCGGCGGCGGGAGATGAATCGGGGGATGGTCGGCGTCATCCATCAAGATCTCGATTCTTTTTCTCCATTCTTTCTCTATTCTTCGTCGGCCGTGTGTCTTCGGGATCAACCGGGATAACAGGAGAAGCCTTTCTCCCGGCCTGTTTTTCTCTCTCTGGATTAACTCGCTCTCTTTCCTCGGCGTAATGAGGATACAACTCCATTAAAAGCCGCCATCTGATATGTCCGGGGCGTGATGACCGAATAATGATCCCTATCCCATTTTCCCCCTCCACATTTATAACGCTAACGGGAAGGGTTTCCCCGGCTTAGCCGTCGATGCTCGCGGCTTAGGGCCGCGAAGGGAAAAAGCCATCGAGTCACAATGCGAAAATTGCGCAAACGATGCGACGAACACGAAAAGTGAGAAGGGCGTGTCGGAACGCGGGGACAACTCGATGGCGATGAAAAAATTTCGGATGCCAGCCGATGACTCACGTTCATTAAGTGTCAAGCGGAAGTGCGAACTAATAGAAATATCTGGGATGGATTGATGAAACCATTAAGCGCATGAACGAGCGGGTGATATCCCGGCGTGGAATGCGAGAGCCACGCTTAATGCACGGACATGTCGGCACGAGAGGCATCGAGAGAGAGAGAGAGAGGGGCCCCGTGGTAATGAGTCATTGGCGATAATATCCCCTGGGCGCAAGTCCTTATCTCTAATTGGATGCAAACGAGCCTCACTGTGAGAAATCCTCCTGTCATCCTCATGTCCATTTTCCTCTGACCTCCTCACCTCCTCCTCCGAGGTTGTGCATCCACTCTATTTTTCCTTTTCCCTTCGTTTGTCGTCCGGGGGGGGGGGACAGGGGGGAGGAAGCGAAGAAGGAAGTGAGGAAGGCAGCGAGGAAGGAAAAAATTTAGGGATTGACTTACAGTTTGATGTAAGGAATAATTGTATTGACGGGCTCTCAATAGGATTAGGAGGTAGGGGGAAGGGAAAGAGAGAGGGGGAAAAGAAGGGACGGATGATTAGATTTCGGTTGTGTGTATGTGCGAAATCGATGGGTCTTTCGCGGACGAGTCCGGTTAATCTTTTGACTGGGAGGATGGTTGGGAGGATGGTCGGGAGGATGGTCGGCCAATATTTGCCGCCCTCGTGTCATATCCCATTAAGTGGACACCGGAGGAGGAAGACATGAGGGATGGCTCAATATTGCCCTGTCGGCGGGGCCCGCTCTTCATCACCGGGGAAGGGAGATCAACCGGATGACCACAGATGAACACAGAAGCCATCGACGCTCCCTCTGTTACGGCGTTCTGAGTCATCATCGAGACTCGATGGAATTTTTGCTCAGGGTTAAGGACTACCTTGCTGAGGATGTCAATTTAAAAGTTGACATCCTAAGCAACTTAAGCAATTTGTCGAGAAATATATCCATTTTTGACAGCATTAAGCGCCCCCCCTCAAAAAAACAACTTGCTTAACTTAATTATCGAGAACGCGCTGCCTGTGATCTTAGTGGAAACGTGCCAGGTAACCCTTGCGAACCACGAAATTGAGCGACACAAGCATTAATGTGTCTAAATGGCCGAAATCCATTACTTTCCGCAAAAATGTGACTGGGGGTTGGAAATTTCCCGTAAATTCATGTCCGTGTCCGTCCTGAAGCATTTCGTACAATTACAGTGTTCTCCGATGAAGCTGCAATTAAAAAATGAAATTCCATCTGCGGCCACTCCGTCCGACCGTAATCAAAGAGTGGATCGTATGTACTTAGGATCGGCATTTTCCCCTCGAAAAAAAAATGTGGAAAACGGCAGATATACGACCTGACAGAAGCGAAGGACGGCCCATGAGTCGTGCCCCATGGGGAATATCTCCTCCTCTTGGGACGAAATTAGCGGGAAAGTCACCCGAAAGCATGCGAAAGACAATCGACTGCATCCTTCAGGATGAAATTCCGGCGGAACTTCCGCGATCCGAGCATTTTCCCGGCGCGGCGTAATTGACGGCTACGTCGATCCCGTTTAAACGGAAACGGAGAAACGGAGAAACTCTGACAGCTTCGTTTAAAAAAAAACGAAGCTGTCAGAGTTTCTCCGTTGCCAGTCCCCTCACGTTGGAGACTCCTTCGAGGCCACGAAGAGAGACCGGCGGCAGCTCGGGAAACGATCGCGGACTGGCAACTGTTGCCACAGACGGCGACTCCCCGGATCGGAGAATACCCCCCAACGTGCGAGAGACCAGAAGGCCCCATCGGACCCCGTCGGGTCCCGTCGAGCCCCGCCGTTCGCCGGCGCGATGACAAATGGGGCCGACACGCCTCCGCAGGGATGCCGGATGCATCGCACCCAGCGCCGCAGGGATGCCAGATGCATCGCGCCCGGCGCCGCAGCCGGGAGCAAGGAGCAAAGCACATAAAAGGCGATTCCGTCGGTTTCTCTTCGTTCTACTCGAAAAGGCAAACAGCCGAACTTTTAATTTGCGGCTCGGCCATCGCACGTGGACGGCTCTTCGAGTTTCATGCGAGTCGCGCACGGAATGCAAAGCAGGATCCCAACATCCCTGTTAGGGGAACGGATTCGGCAACCCTGCTCGGGGAAAGCCTTCGAAAGCGGCCGTCACTGACGCCATCAATCTGGCTTCGGTCGCATCCGCGCGAATTTTCGAATTTTCGGGTCGCAGGAAAAGTTTTGTCGCGCTGGCGATCGAACCTTTCCTGAAAGTTCCGCGAAAGTTCCGCGAGACGCCGAAAGCCTCCCGAGGAGCCTCGCGGATGCTTGTAGGGAAAAAAATGGCCTGAAATTTTACAAAAAAAAGTCCGGATAATCCCGCGTATTAGGCTGGAAGATTAGCCGAGATGAGGGAATTTCAGTTTCCGTTCGCGGTTCTCAATTCGGGACTTAATCCGAGATCATCCGGTGAATCTGATCGGTCTTGCAGTTAAAACTCGGACAAGCCAAAACCAGACTGCGGTATAAAAATATGTTGTATAAAAATGTCCATACCATCTTTAGGGGGAAACAAACAAAGAAAAACCTCATTAAAAGAGAGTAAAAAAAAAATTCGAAAAAAATACTGATTTAATGCCACCGCATTCCTGAAATCCGGTCGAATCAACGAGACCACTCTCATTAAAAACACGGACAGACCCGCCGATATACATTGCGGTAACCCCATTACGAACCCGGGGTTAAAAATGTGAGGAAAGAGCGCGTAGGAGTTCCGCGCTGGCAGGCCGACAGATAATGGAACCTGATCCTGGCCGGACCCCGTCTGCCGTTTCAAGGACGGCTGGGTCCCTCTCCGTAATGGATTTTGGATGTTCTCTTTTATCTTTATTTGGTGGTACCTTTTTGCTTTAGGTCGCGGGGGGGGGGGGGGGGGGGGGGGGGGGTT
>CAJPEV010004642.1:0-16519 GCA_905338385.1 Darwinula stevensoni | reverse complement strand
CCCCCCCCCCCCCCCCCCCCCCCTGGCCAGGTAAAGCACAGGATATCTAGGCAAAAATCTAACATATTCCTGAAATATACATTCCATTTCGAGTCTAACACACATATTAGCAGGAAATGTGGTCACTATGACTGCCTTCAAGCGATCGGGGTAGAATGAGAGATCCATTACGAAGAGTGTTTCGCGGGGCGACTACAAGGCATCTGTCGGATTTCCTCCTGGGGGCGAGACGGAGAGTGGACACTTTTCCTTTGCTCTCCGCTCTCCGTGACTCTGATAGCCTTTGACTCCAGAGACAAAACTGTTCCTCCCTGACCGATCTCATCCGTTTTCAAGGAGCAATCGTGAAGATTTTTGCTCCAGTTTCTCTCGACCAAGACCTCGGAACGCTTCATCTCGATAGCAATCCATCTCGAAAGATAAAAAATGGCCCCAGCCTCCCAAGTTTCTTGAAATGTGATGGTTCTGATGCAATCGATAAAGCTTACTTTTTTCCATCATGAGTTGCCTCAGGAAAAAGCAGAACGTATTTATACTCGAAATTAATTTTAAAGGGTGATTAAAAAGTCCCACATTCCGTGGGACATGTGATTGTTCAACTTTAATTGCGTAATATTTTTTTGGCAGATGAGGAGTGGCAATGCTGTTGATTCTTCAAATAATTTTTGTTGTGAAACGCTACATTGAAACCAGAAGTTACAGTGCAACCACATATTAATTTATTTAAAAAAATATGGAATACTCCCATGGGCTGCAGAACATTTTGACCACCCTGTAGTTTTCATGTGTATATTTGTTTTTGCTTACTTATCTTGTGTTTTGCCTGTCCCGGTGGTGGGGGGGGGAGGGGGAGCTATCTATCTGGGACACCCTGTAGACCAGGTTGTAGACTCTGGTGCAGAGAGAGAGGGAGAGGAGATTGAATCCCATCTATCCTCAGCCTCAAGTCGAATCTGCGAGGGAAAGGGAATGAGATACTTTTTCTCGGTTCCAGCGAAAGAACGTGGGCGACCTTTGGGCGACAACTTCTCGAAGGTCTCAGGAGAGAGGTTGGATTAATTCATTCCCGATTCCGAGTTTCAAGTCATCGCAGGTTGCATCTGTGTTCCGATGATTTTTCTCCGTCAAACTCTTGGCAGTCTTTTTGCAATCTTTGCAATAGCAGGGAAGAAGTAGAAGGTAACTTGAGTTGCCAAAAACTCGTGCAAGTTATTATTTTTTTTAGAGGATTTATTTATTTTTTTCGACTGTAATTCGACTGTTCGCATGCAAAGCATGCATCGCTTATTCTGGGTCGTTTATTGCCTTGCGTCGCTGCAATAAAGCATAAATAATTTTTCATTTGAGGGATTCGGATATCCGGAATTCTTGAGAATGCAGTCATTACAAACTTCTTTGCGTCCACGATGCTCTTGAGAACGTCACAAAGACCATCATCGATATAGCCGCTCTAACAAAAATGACTGGACTCATGAAGCAGAAACTTGTGACTTAGCTTCAGGAAGCAACAGGGATTGAAATATAAGAAGCAAGAACTCCCGTTTCTCCGGTAGGCTTTCTCTGGCCTAACGTCTGCTTTCCGCGTTGGCCATTGCTCAGGACTTTTAAGTAAGGAGAGAAATTCGACGGGGCGTTTTCAATTTCGACAGGAGACCGAATGGAATTCATCTCCATGGTTCCATTATGTAAAAAAAAATTGCAATCTTACAAACTGGAAAACTCAAACGACTGCTGCCGACGAACAGTCGACGAAGATTCCCTCGATAGGGGTTGGGTGATGAAGATTTATTCCACACGTGTCTCCTTCATTTTGTGTCGAGAAGTTGCCATCGGTTTCTTCTTCATTCGACTGCCGGATGAAAACGAGGCTACCAGCCATTTGTGCACGGAGTTTCCAGAGCGTGGGGGAAGGGGGAGGGGGGGGGGGAGGAGGGCTAAGAACGACAGATGGTTTCCTTTTTCTTCTCCCACCCGATGCATCCCGATATCCCCTCGCGAAAAAACGGAAAGTTAATCCTCCAAATAGAAAAGTTAGTTAGGTCCCTGTAAGGCTGCTGTCGATCGACGCAAGTGCACGAGGTAGAATCCTTCATGTGCATCCATTGCCCACTTTCTACATGTGAGGGCCGAGCCCGAGAGCATTAGGCCGTGGACGTAGGTGACGCGGATTCGTGCCTTGTTGCCGCCCTTGGTTTTATTCAAAGTTTTTTTTTCCTTTTTTTCTTATCCCACGACAAAATAAAAATAGAAATAACCCAGGCCTACATTAACCCTTTACATTGCAAATTACGAAATCGAGCGATAAAAAACTGAAATTAACATTTTACATACTTCCAAAGTCATGATAAGCTAAAGGCACTTTCAGTTTCACGATCTGGCGACTTGTTTACATCATTCAGGTATGATTTCGAACGGAGACATAGTCATTGTCAAGCACAGGCAACTTTTGCCGAGTTGAAATGAAGATTCATTCTTTTCGGAAGCGGAGGATGGGGGCAGAGTTTTAACTTAGTTGTAACTCTGGCTAAATTAGATCAAATTCTGGAAAAGGTTACATCATCGCACTGGATCTTCCTGCAAAAACCAAAGGAGGGGTCTAACATCAGAAGCGGTCGAGCAACAATTTATTTGAATCCTAGCAGATTTGAAATTGTGACCTTGCTCTCTCCCGGATTCGTTATTTACTGGTACAAAATCAATTTCTTGGTGAGAGCAACGTCTTTCTTGCACCAAAAACTCGTGGTACAACTTGGTGTACTTGTGACCATTCACCCTTTCTGACCCAATCGAAAGCACGATCGGAAAAATTTACTTTCTCGCATTTGTTTAGTTCTTTTTTAATTCTATATATTTTTTAATACATGATATAAGTTTATTATACTATACATATAATTATATAACGATGTATTATATAAGAGACAACCGAGAGGGCTTCCTATAGAGTTTAATCACGCAGAATAGTGTCCACTGTGATGGACTATGGAGGGCGAAGAGAATCACGAGAAAGCACAAGAGAAACTTAGGAAATGTGACGGTTATTGGATTGGACAAGGGATCTGAAAGGGTTAATACCGACGTTGGTCAACATGTCCATTTAATCAACACTCCCTCTCCCATACACTGACTGAATGGTCCCATGTCACTTCTCCGCCACTTCGACTTGACGTTCCTTTGAAAGGCTTTCGTCAGATGGGGTTCAGC
Source organism: Darwinula stevensoni (assembly GCA_905338385.1). NCBI lineage: Eukaryota > Metazoa > Arthropoda > Ostracoda > Podocopida > Darwinulidae > Darwinula > Darwinula stevensoni. The sequence continues at coordinate 13,318 of CAJPEV010004642.1, read as the reverse complement.
CATTTTAAAGTTCTAAAATTTAGTCGAAGAAATGTTCAGTCGGAGGAGCGTTCTGGTGGAAGAACTAACATGGAGTATGTCGTAGCCAACGATGCATTCACGTGATTAATTGTCCGCATAGCAAATCTAACTTCACTGAACGCCATCTGACGAAAGCCTGTCTAAGAAACGTCCAGTCGAAGAAGTGACGCTGAAGTGTCGGTCGAAGAAGTATCTTTCGAAGAAATGACATGGAACCGACTGTTTACCCAGGCCGTTAAACCCCGGCTGTGACCCTCTTTCTGAGTTTCGTCCAGCGAGTTAGTTGATGCATTCACTGAATCCTCGAGCGGTTCAGAAGGCGATTGCTTTCTTGTCCTTAAATTTGATGCCTACCGCACCTGATCTTACCCGATCGTGCGAATTCATTTCACCTCGCTCTTCAATACCCTTGCCCTCCTTGAAAGGTGATCCATCCACCCTTTCCCCCCTTATACAGTACTTCCTGCACCCAATGCCCCCCCCCCCCCCTTTGTCGTATCAACAAATTCGAAACCCCAGATGAAATCGTCGATCGGAAAAAATTTCTTGCCAAAATCAATTCTTGAGCGGAGTTGGAAACAACTGAAGCCTCCGACTCCAAATTTCCATTCCTTGCCATCCAAAACTTTTTCCTTGATGGATTATAAAAGAGATTAACACAACCGGATATCCCATTCGTGACTCACCCAGTGTATCCCCATTTTGTCAGTTTCTTGGCCATGCAATACTTCAATGAGTCAGATGAGTGAAGACATGATTCTTTCAATCGAAAGATGTTCCTCAATCAGAGTAAGCCTCGAATGATTTCTGAGGCTTATCGATGACAGATCGCAATTTGTGAACCTTGTCGAAATTCAAGTAGCCGACTGCCGAATATGAAGCTAACCGATAAAGTGTATACTGGGGGACCCAGTAAACCCAGGACCTATTTATCAATTTGCCCCGAGAAACATCCAGAAGAGGTGATCGTTCTGTGAAAGCTTTGGTCTCGATGAACGACAGATTTCAGTTTCCTTTGTGATGGGCAGCGTGAAATTCTCTCCTGGAATAACTTCGGGAAGAATCGGCGTTCCCGTAGATTCGATAAGAAAAATCGATCGCAACGTGTGCAAATACAGTATAACTCTGAATATTGGGACAAGGGTAATGAATGGAGGAAAAGGAATGGCTAGTGAAATTTGATTAAGAATCATTAGTATATCAGTCAAAAGCTTTTATATAGGAAGTGCAAATAGAAAATTTTATTTTTCTGTAAATTTCGCCCTTCTTTCGTTTTTCAGGAAACTTTCAGAAATGAAGGAATCATAGGAGTACTGCACTCGAGATACAACTTGCTTCTCGGTAAAAAATAATTTCTGCTTCCCAGATCATCCATTCAATAATTTATGTCAATTGCACTTCAACCCATCCGTAAAAAAAAATTAGTTGCACGCAATGCTTCATGTGTCAATGGTTAATGTGAATTTGAAAACGTGCCTCCGAATGAAGACAACGCCATGGATGGGATAAAGGAAACATCGGTTTTTCGGGTTAGAAGACGGTCCCGGTAAGTCACTGTTGCAATGGCGAAGGCACGCGACTCATTACGTCGGTGAAATTAGAGATAAGGAGTTTATAGTTGAGGGAAAAACCCTGGGCGAAGGGCGCAGCAACGAACGTACCTGGAACAACGATCCGAAGGTCCGAGGTGAGGCTACAGGGGGCCCGTAAAATCCTGCTCAGAGAATCCAAAATACCGGGAAAATATATTTTTTTAAAAGTAATTTGAGAGATTTTCGGAGGGGGAGCAAGAAATGGAACGTACGATAGAGTACCCTCATAGCTCATTGGTATTCTTCTTCCACCCTAATACGATGAGTGGTGCAAACTCAAACGAGGGGGGAGGGTAAGAGACGAGGAGTGACACAAGGGAGTTTTGTTTCTTACTTCACTTTTCACTCCTCAGAATATCTGATTTTCACAACCCAGGCTGTTTTCTCTTCCCTCGCCAAACCGCAAAGCTTACTTGTCGCAGACAAGTAAGCTTTAAGCAAAACACCATAAAAGACCAAGTGCGGTGCGAAAGTTTCGCTATCGTTTAGCATGCCGATCAGAAAAATCCCTTTTATTCTTTTCCTCGCGTGGAGCAATAACACTGGATCAGAAAAGGCTCAGTTTCTGTTTGTCTCCATTAAATAGTGATAATGATATCCGGAAAAGTTCTCTCCTATTGCGAGAAAGTGCGTGACATAGTAGTCTTGGCGGTGAAAGCTTTGAAAACCATCGATGCAGCCATCTGCGCCCTGCGCAAAGAACCTCCCACGCCCCCCCTCCCCATCTCAGAAGGAAGAAGGGTTGATCCCTAGTGTCCAAAAAGACTCCGAAACGGAAGACATTTCCACTTTCTGAGGTGAAACCGAGGGTGGCATCTATTATTGCCTCGCTCGTTCTGGAGCCCTTGGTGGATTTGCGTGCGGGAGCACATGTAGCACATACCTAAGGCAGGCCCTGGATGCAGCACATTGACATTGGGAAGGAGTTCTATTAATATTAATGGAAAAGATAGAGTAAAAGATTACTTTCTGCCTCATACAGGGTGTCCCAAAAGTAGTTTCGTCATATTCATGGCGTATTTTCAGAAAACAAAGCAGTTTGGAATGAAGTTAATATGCTTGCGAAAATCTTGAGCATCACGAGTTATTGCACAGTTATCAGGAGATCATTTGCACATGCACATTGCACATGAAAAGTAACGCCTTCCAAATATCCTTCATCTCACAGACAATTATAAAAACTGCAGTACCATAACTTTTCCTCGAGGGACCTTTGATTTCAACAGGATGGCATACGTTGTCGAACTTGGAACGCAATGACACCGTTGTGTACCATTTTCCCCTCGTTCATTCTCTCGTTTCGGTGACATCACGTGGTCATCGAGATCCCCAGACTCGCCGACTCCAGATGATTTCCTCTTGGAATGCTCGAGAGAGCGCCTTGACGCAAACGAACAAAAGCCAGGACGACACATACGAATGTCTTCCAGAAAGTCCTCGCCACAGGGATAGAGGCAGCCACGACCAGCACGCGAATGCTCGATGAAAACGCTTCCGAATTCATCATCTTTTCAGGTGTAACGCCTGCGTGGATATCCCTTGATCGTGAAACTCCTGACACTCCTAAGCGTGTCGCAAGCACACTAACTTTATTCCACTCTGTTTTCTGGCAAAGCACCATTAAAATCCCGAAACTACTTTTGGGACATCCTGTATTAGAAGAGCGAGGAGGAAATTCGCGACGGGGCTTGTTGGGAGCTCAACTATAGAAGAAAAAATTCGCCTCTGCTTGTGGTATGCCTCTGTGCAATCACGTCGCTGGGTTCTTTGTCATTGCACCAACTGATCCATCGATAATGATATTATAAATCATCAGCCTTCTGCCAATAGAAGGTTCTAGTGGTGGGTATCGGGGGAGGGCTTAGGAATTTTTTAAATTGCATCTCGTGCTTGATGGTATGCGATAAAAAAAATAGCTCTGCCAAGGCCATAATAAGCATTAAAAATATCGCCTCTTCGTAATTTCTTGCATCAACTTCAGTATTTTACGACTTTATGCGATAGCGAAGGGGTCGGAAGGGTAAATAGGTCGAGAAATGGTATATAGTAAGTCCATTTGGGGAGACCTACAGCCAAGAGGGAAACGGAAAAGCTTGAATTGCAATTGCCACCTCCACTGGGAAATAAATTATGGATTCATTGCAAGTTTAACGCAGAAATTGGCATAAAACCAAAAGCTCTGATGAGGAATCACGGACCACTGCTTTCGAATCTTCCGGTCTTGGTTTCCTCCGCGTGGAATATGATGTTCCACCGTCGATTTAATTTCATCTTCCGTCGCATCAGATGATGCCCGAGATCTTCAACCCGAGGAAATCTCTTAAACCCCACTATATCGCGCTCCCAGATGACTCTCCCGCTCCCAACAGGTCGAAAAAGAAAGTGAGGGAACAGACGACGGTTGACAGCAATTTGAGCGCGAGCAATCATGAGATAGATACGACCGGTTGGTGACATGAGTGAGGTCTCGACCGATTCCTACCGGTAGAGATGCCGGTATGCTGCTACCGGTATGCTGCTACTTTAGTAGCAGCATCTCTACTGGTACCGGTTTTCCAACTTGGATTAATATATTTATAAGTGAATAAATAAATAAAACCGAGAAGAGAGAGGGAAACATTAGCGATGAAATGATCCCATTTTGGTTCTCGTGGCCGACTACTCCTCCTGCTCCTTTCCCCCCCTCCACCACCACTTTCTTCCGTTTCGGGGGTCGAGTGGAACGAAGCGAAGGGTGAGAATGGAACCCTTAAGACAGGGATGTCAAACTCGATTAGGCTGGGGGCCTGATGGAAGCCTTCAGGGGTGATTAGGGCCACAATGAAAACCTAACACTTAATATTTCATGCAAACTGGCAGAAATTTGTACTACTTTTCCGTAACCGACTGTCGAAGAGAACTTCGAGGGAACTTCGAGGGAACTTCGAGAAAACTTCGAACTTTGACACCCCTGCCTTAAGGGAATAAGTCCGTGATTGCTAAGAGACGGTTTTTAGATTCGTTTCGATTCGTAGAATCCGTACGTATTCTTCGTCTGTAAGCAGATCTTCAAGTATGCTCGAAGCAACAACCTAAGGGTCTATATACAGTAAATGCTCAACCTTAATGGCGTTCGATGAATTTGGTTAGAGCAATCGGGGAATTCCCTCTGGAATGAAGTCGCACTTCTTGCCCCAGTCCTGATGATGCGCGAATGCGAACTTATCCTCGCAGAAGCGCGATATAATGATGAAATCATCGATATCGTGAGGCTCTTGAATGGAATGAACAGAAATCCAGTTATTTCATTTTCTAGTTCAAATTTGCCCCTATTCCTCTAAGTAAATAAAAACTCCATCGAAACCGCATAACTGTAATGTTTATTTCCGCAACTGGAAAAGCATCGCAAACTAATAAAGAATGAAAATAAAGCCGATTGTCAGCTAATAAAGAGTGAAACCGTGTTGCACTTAGTTCGATCGGTCATCGCTTCTGTCGAAGACCCACACGTCACCACATGTTCCGTACAGGCAATACTGGCTATGCAAGAGTTCACTTGGGTTTCCACAGACACACCCTGTATATAAGTTGAGAGGAGAGCTTCTATCGATCCTCTCCTGGATGTTTTCCTCTTGCGTCCTTTCAAATAGGAGGTTTTTATGTGGTTACCCATTTTCCAGATTCTCGGCTGTTGACGCAGATAACCTAGATTGCCAAGTTTTTTTTATGAGCTTCAGTCGCTCGAGCATAATAAATCGTATTCCAAAATCGCATCGCTCGTGAAAATTCGTGAAATTGAAATGCGTAGATAAACCGAGAAGCTAAAGTGGGAGCTTCTCCCTGCGGAATACAGCACTCTCGACGCCGAGCGAGAATAATGAATGATTCCGGGAAAGGAAGAAAGGAAAGTCTTCCGAAAGAAAGAGAGCTCCCCCTCCCCCCCTCCCGTCCTCTCTTATAACGGGCTAATTTCCTCCCAGTATCTTGAATGACCATGATGCTAGAAAAGGCGCTTTAGGAATGTTCCGGAGACAGTCCATCTTAAAAAAGTATTTCCGTCTTTCGTCCGTTGTTCGGCAAGGATTCTGTTTCCCAACGACTCATCGCTGTCGCCCACGCATAGGTTATTTCGATTCCGTTTCGTGCCGTTGCCGGTTCTCACGGGTTTTTCGCCGAGACTCGTCGCTTGGATTTTTTGTCGCCTTAAATCTCGATGGAGCCGGACGTAAATCTCCCGGCAGAGCCGTCATATCGCATCTGTTTTGGCTACGATCGCGCTGCCTGGGCGGAAACCGAACCGTCTTTGGAATTCCACATTTCCGTGCCTTATCTGCATTTTTTGCTCCTCGGGATATCGGGATATATGGCCCTGGCATCGCTCGGTTCACATATTTTATTTTATCGATAGCGCTAGGTCCTATTCTAGATTATTAAGCTTGGTTTTTTTTTTGTCTGCTCCCTCTAGAGCGAGGGAATATCCAAAAGTTTCTTCCCTTAGATATGAGGAAAATTTGTGAACCCATGAATAAAATTTATTTCTCAAAATGACTCCTTGGACACGAACATTTGTGCGATTCATCAGATAGGGCTTCAATCTCTTAGAGGAAGTTTTCCTTTCTTATAGTTGTCTAGAAATACTTGGACGGCTTAATTGAAAAAAATTTCGCCTTCATAGCTGCTTCAAAGGACTTCTGCTTTAAATTGCACAGCATTTAATCAGTTGTTTTATTTGGATAAATAAACCAATATCAAATAAATGGTTTTCTAAATTATAAAAATTACATGATTCCTCGATATTAAATTTTTGCAATAGGAACAAACGATATTTGGTTGGAACAGTCGCCAAAAAACTTTTCGACTGATGCGCCGAAAAAAAAATTTTAAAGAAAAACCCAACATTTATTAACGAAAAACTTAACTTCGACCACCATAGTCCACCGATGATGAAAAAGTTAGGAAATTGAAAATCAACGCCCGTGTGCGTCATTAGCATTTGTCGGGGCACACAGTCCTGGTTGTTTCGGACGAGTGGTGCAGATCCCTGGTGCAGATCACGATCATTGTATCAAGAGGCGATAACACCCATTTGGATACCACATATCGAGGTCGAGCGTTCCTTAATTTTAGGGTAGGCCTACTCCTCTTAAAGCTAAATATTTTTGTATTTTTTGTGATTGTTTTTTTTTTTAGCATATCCTAGTTGCTTACTGCCTAGTCCCTTAAGTTAACATTGCCCCCTTTTTGCTTGTCCATAAAAGCATCTAGTTTCTTCTTTAAAATAGTCACGGAAGAAGCAGCCACTACATCGTCCTCTAACGCATTCCACGCGTTCACCACTCAACAAGTAAAGAAGTCCTGTCTCGAGCTGAGCCGCACCTCCAGTTTTACACAACTCGAGTTGATTACTTCTCGTTGTCTTGCTGCCATCGATGGCCTTCCTCTGTACCCCCTCGAGCGCCAACAATTCACCCTTATTTGTAGGCTCCAAAACTGGATGCAATATTCCAACTTACCCAGTCCTTAGACCGGGTAAGTTGGAATATTGGAATATACTTTTCGATCGTGATCGAAATATCATCATAACTCGATCATGATCGAAAACCATACTTAGACCCACATAATTGAAAGCTCGATCATCATAACTCGATAGCCCTCCAGGACCCCTATAACTGATAGAATTTTCATGCTTAGACCGAAATCGTAATTGAGAGCGACATCTAACTTTACCACCGATAAATTCAGTCATCTCTGGCCCTTGTCCTGGCCATCAAAACCAAAGATTGGATATCCAGATGGCTTTGTTCCTCACCTTTCCAGTTTCAAACAATGCTTGGGTACGCATGTCACTCCATATTCTAATAAGAGCTGTTGTTTCATCAAGACACGAGGTCTCCGTCGGTAACTGCTGCGCTATGTCTCCAAACAGTCGAGGGGTAAAGTTATAAATATACAATGAAGCAACTGTCCACGTGAAAGACACATGGGATAATTGAAGTTTAGTAAGGAGCCATCTTAAACGACAAACGACAGGGGGGCCTATGGCAGCGTGACGTCAGTTATCATCGAAGTTATGATGATTGAGTTATCTGATATTTAGATTCGATATTTAGACCCAGATCGAGTTATTATGATATTTCGATCATAATCGAAAAGTATACTTAAACCGGGTAACTGGGGTCTTACCAGCGGCGCATACAACGGAAGAATAACTCTCGTGGAAGAACAGCGATCGTATCCGTTTGGTGGCCTTCCTTCGAGCACTGGTTACACCACTTGTGCACGAACTTGCCGGATTAATTTTTTCAACCTTGCCGGGCAGGAGGGGCTTTCACGTGGGGATTCGGAGCAGTTCCCAGGAGGCCTCCGACCTTCTTGCTCTCCAGCAGGCATTTCCTTTCGCCAGAGTAAACGTTGTCAAACGTGTTCAAGATTCAGGAAGTATACGAATAGGTATTTTGTCCATTAGGACATCCCGTGTTGAGGTTACGCGTTCCATTATCATCCACATCATAACATACACAGCAAATAGTGGTTAAATAGCAAATAGGTTAGTGTAGGGTGTGCGATGGTTGAAAAATGGACGTGCATGCATTTGGTGGCGCATTTTCACCTCTGCGCGTTCATTCCCTCCCTAGGAGGCTCGCATAGCTATCTTAAGGGTGTGCAAGCTCTCCTTACTATGAGGTGGGTGCATGTGAGCACCGTCGAGGCATGCATTAGTCCTTTCAACTGAATGTCTGGAGTCATTCTCACTCCGCTTTGTTTACCCCTGCCGGAGGGATGACCCCCTCAGGCTAATCCTCACCCCAAGCGGTGCTCTGGCTCAACTAAAACGGGGTCGGATTAAGGTTTCAGGAACACCCAGGCATAACACGCACCACCCTTGGCCCAATCTTGCGAAGGAGGGGGGTAACCGAATATGAAATCTTGTCGTCTTCTTATTCCTTTTTGCGTCATATCCAGAGGCTTGGTTTAACCGAGGCTCCCTTATGCATTGTTCACCTATTCAGTAATCTAATAAGCATTGCTATCCTTCTGTCCTTTCGCTTTCATTAGTCGGAGCAGCTGGCTATTCATGTGAAGGTAAGGTTACCATTGCCGATGTAAAATAGCACCTCAGTCGCCAAACCCGTGAGTCGCATGTAAAGAATCTAAGCCTTGCCTCTCGGATTCTTGCATACGGTATCTGATTTTTCCCCCCCTTCTTATAGCAAAGAGGAATACATTGGTATTCCATGATATTATCTAAAGGTGAAAGCGAGCCCAGGGAGACATCTGGCAATACTAAGGAAGGAAGAAGAGATTCAGGTCTGAAGATAAACTCACGACATGATTCTCGTAAGCGGATTCCAATGGAAAGACACACCTTAAAACCTATACCAATAAGGTCTTACTCATGAGGAGGTAAGACCACACAGGTACATATGCGCACTAGGCACACAGGGGTACAAGAATGATATTTCTAATTCGAGTATATTAATAAAAACAATTTAATGCCCAATTGGACACATCAACATTAAGTAAACAGACCTTAATATAAATCTTGGGAAACAACTAATACGCAATACCGTGTCCAGTCAAGCAAAACACTGTAATCGGAAACGTATCAGCTATACAGTTTTAGCATTAGAATTTGGCTACAGTCAATTAGAGAATTACGGAAGGAGTAAAATATGTGTTCTCTATAGTGGAAGCATTGCATTGCTCATGAAGAATGAATCTCCAAAGGGAGTGTATGGAATACCAGGGGAGAGAATGGAGAGTGACCTTGGTTGATTTCAAAAGGGCAGTTCGGTTGCAGTTCAGTTCAGTTACAGTTACAGTTGGGTTTTTTGTTCGAGAATAGTCGAAATGTGGCATTTGAACCCAAGTCAGACTGCAGTTGCGAGAGTCTGTGTTGACGCCCCGTTTAATCTTAGTCAGACTTCAGTCTGACCAGAATGTGACTATGGTTCCAACCAATTAGTATGTCTGAAGCCTCTCTTCTGTCATGGCGCCTGGAGAACTCAAATTAAACCCACCCTTAGGGAACTGTCTCGAAGGGAAGGGCAAGCTAATATATACATATCTGTTTTGATTTCTTCTTCATCTGAGTTGAAGTTGGCGCTGCTTGCTTTTCCTTGTCATGTCATGGTGGAACGAGGATGATACATTGCTTGCCTTTGCCATTCGCAAATTGTGGCTATGAAGCGCATGCGATTAAGTCCTAAAGCGGGGACGTATGCAGTGGAACACATGCCCAGCGACGAACCGAATCACGAACATGATCTGTGGCTGGCGTCGAACCGTTTCAATTCCTTTATATCAATAACGGACGAGGAAGTTAAGAATGGGTCAACGAGAGGTCGGACCACAACTGACTGCCGTTGAACAGAGAAATAACCGAGGCGAGTGGCAACTGCAGTCAAACAGGAACTGGAGAATGATTTCAAAATCTCAGTCCGTTCAAGGTCCAATTGTAGTTCCAGCCGACTGCAACTGCAACCGAACTGGGACCATCTTCGGACTATAGCTCAACTGCAACTGAACTGCTGCCTTGAAATCAACCCTTGAATGGATTTCCCAAGGGAATGTATATATCGACTGGGTGTAATGCCGAAAGGCTTGTGCTGCCTTAAAAATAATTATTTTAACTTGAAAGAGGGTGAGGCATTTGTACAAGAGGGTGGCCATGCAACCACCAAAAATGCTTCACACCACGGTGAGCATTCTCACCCTAGCTTCATGGTGATCGTGCTCACCCCTAGGGTAGCTGTCCAGTGACAAAGCATGGACACCCTTGAAGGTGCGGGATCTCACCTTTATTATGTGCCGTGTACATACGGTCCGTTTCACCCGTCCTTTCGTGAGCCATTTCGAGCTCTCAGCGAACGAAGTCGAATGCTCGCGTGATGACGCTGCGCAGAAAGCAAGTGCACGGTGGCGCATGGTTTATGCTAAGTGCGGATGCCGAGTCCCTGGCTTTAACCCTTGCGCCGAGAGAAATAAAGGCAAGGAAAGAGCAATAAGCCGATCACTTACATATGCGTCATCGGCGCTCCTCAAAACTATCCTTTCGCGCACGTGTGCGTCATCGACAGAGAACGTGGATCGAGACATGCCCCAACTACTCCACCCCAACCTATGCTGTTACGCTCATTTCAATTTAAAATACCTCAGGTTGTTGAAATGTAAATTAAAATATTTGAGAATAACATCGCAAAATCGTGACCCATTCCCTTTGAACTGTATGTTTCTGCTTATGATTCTCGTTAGAGAAATCCGAAGATGGAAGATACTTCGTGTTTAAAGCAAGCAGTAACATAAAATCTACACACTTTTTTGTCCATTATTTATTGAAAACAGTTTCACATGGGGATGCCAAGGGGGCTCTTTCCATGCATTTGAAATTTCAGCATTCTATAGAAAATGTCACTTAGAATGATGATAGCCACATTTCTTGCCTCTGTCGAATGGACGACTTAGATTCCCAAAATGTTTCTCACCGAGGAAAATTTTCTTCTTGTCCCACTGTACCTCAGTCTCCCGTAACCCAAAATTATAGATTTGGTTTCCTGAAACCTCTCGCGGATATTGGTGATTTCTACGTGCACGAGACCTCGAGACGGTATATGCCGAGTAGACGATGTCCTTGGCAAGAAAACGGGATTCCATGTTGTCTCTGGCACACCTGATACCTCTTTTTTTGTCTTTTCGGATCCAGTATCACTAAAGAAAATACGCCCACCCGCCCGCAAACAATATTCTCTAGTCGTTAATGGCGGAGAGCCTCGTGGATATTCGGTGATTTACTTTCCTTGAAGATAGGGAAACCGAAGGCTTTCATCGATCCACGTCCCCCGCTCTCGTTCCCCTTTTCCTCATGCAACAAGCTGCCGCGATGAGAAGTCGACAAAATATGAGAATGGAAGGACGAGAGACAAAAAAAATGAGAGAATTTTTCACTTTCATCGTCTTCCTTGGATAATCTAGGGGAAAAAAAGATGTCCATCGTCCTTTCATGCTTCGGCGAATCTTCCACTTCCCCCCGTCCTCGTTGCCGGTCGGTCACTCTCGCGATCGCTCTTCTCGCTCTTCCCTAATTTTTTTAGTCCCTTTCAAAGCAGGACCTCTTCTAGATTGGATTCTCTAAACGCGTTTAGGGGGAGAGAGATGACGGGATTAGCCTTCCGTCTGGTCATTTACTGGGAGAAAGTAAAATGGCTCTCTCATAACACATTCATGAGTCTCATTAAGAGGTACGCAATCGGCTAAAAGGAGATGTTGCCGAAAGTTTCGGTCTGGGCTAAGACAACTAATCTCACTGAGGGGATTGCAGGGATGCTAGAAATACGTTCACGCTTTTCCAGTCGATCGACGGTGGAACTACGAGAGTTGGGGAATAGAAACAAGCTGGGCAAACCCAGTCCAGTAGTGGGCTTTCTTTCAGTTAAGGAAACCCTCATCTTGTCACCTAATTGAACAAAATGCCATCTCTTTCCGGTCTTCGACCATCAAAAACCTCATTTTTTATTGATATTTGGTAAACATAGACAAACGGTGCCCATGAAACGGTAATGGGAGGATGGAGGCCTGTGCGTGGTTGAATCTATCCGCCACGAAAGTTGTTAGGGAACTGACAGCTCTAGTTGTTGACACGGCGCCGCACCCAAAGCCTGGGTCGTACGCGCATATTCATTGTGCTCTAGAACCTGAAGGCTCGCGGGTACTCATACCTTCCCCTCCGTGACCAAATTTCCAATCCAAAATTTGCAATAAGAATGCCAATTTTGGTTTAATTCGTCACAAAACGAACTCAGCCTGTATCTTGTTCATATCTATCCGCTTGCCAATTTTCGCATTGATCAGGCCAATATATTTTTAGTTATCGTCGGACAACCAAAGCGTGACACACGGACGGACAGGACGGGACCATAAGTGGTCTCTTTCCATTCAGGAACGGAGGCCCACTAAAATCGATCACCCTTGTTTCTTCTCGTCTTCCGTATCATTCGCAATCTCGAAAGGTGATCGACTTGAATTTCCTGAAAGCGTGCCCTTCTTCCATTGATATCTGACCGAACCGAAATCGGAGAAGACTTCGGAAATCTGAATCAGGCGAGCAGACTTTTCTCCTCCTTTTCCCCTCGATATCTCGCATCCAGTGACGACAGGAGACATCCGAGGGAAAAAAAAATTATTCGTCTCTTTTTTCGGGTGAACGACATGGTGAAGGACGAAAAAGGACGAAAGGACGAAAAGTCTCCCGAATGAGAGTTCACAGCGATTCAAATCACTCCCTCGTATGGCCCTAGGTGACGCGCTTTCCTGAAGGAACTGCCGGCACCATGAAAACCGTGTTCGTCCAATGGGGTTCATCCCATCCTACGATTGCCTCGTCTAGTTGCAGGTGTCCTATCCTTCCCCTCGGAATCGCGGGAGAAGATGGATCTGCTTGCCACTCTTCGATCAGTAGGAGGTGCTTCGGACCCAAACGAGAGAACGAGCCATCAGCTCGTTCGAAGACCCAAACGAGAGAACGAGCGTCGACATTGTAGTTCGCGCTGACGATGGTGAAAAAATTATCCCACGTGAAAGTTCCACAGTACTGAAATGTGATTGCAAGATATTCGCGTTCGCATTCTGAGGGGACAGAACAAGGGCTCCTTGCAGTTGCTGTTCGCGTCGATGGCGCACGAAAGAGCCTCAAACGTGGAGCGAGAAGTCTCTTCTCTATTTCTTGCTTT
>CAJPEV010004641.1:5984-20329 GCA_905338385.1 Darwinula stevensoni | reverse complement strand
GGAATGGCGTATTTTGCGCTTCTGTCCTCACGCCTTCCACCCCCACAGTGTTGCCAAGCCAAACAGGACACAGAGACATACAACCGGCACAACATTCACTCAAAAAGAACTGCCAAATATGGCCAAGGAATCCAGGCCCACTGGGGGATTGTGAACCACGGCTGGGCTGCACAGAGGTCACTCCCCCAGGGGATACAATCACACTTCAACACAAAAACATACAGAAAGTGGAGAGAGTGACCACCTCACAGAAGGAGGCGAATGCGAATGAAGTTGAAGAAAAATATATCACTCTTATTTCATCATGGACGCTTAAAGTCCCAGGATTTCCGGCAGCAGAGGGGAGGCATCACGTTAAGCGATATCACTGTTCCCTTACGAATTTAGGGGCAACTCTCGTCTCCTCGTTCTTGCGAGACGAGAGCAAATCACTGATTTTCCGTGAAAATTGGATATTCGGCCTTTAAGATTGGATGCAATGTCAGTGATGAAAATAACATATCCAATACGTTAATTGCGTATTGGAAGAAGCCTGTGAAGAACTTTCAATGAACACGTTTATTTTCTTTTAAATAGCCAATTCTCCTCCTAGACGAGTTCACATTATTCAAGGATCCCCTGAATTGAACTGTTCTTATTCACTATAAATACCGGATATTTAAGCAGTCGATACAACGCTCCCATTGACTTTCATGGAACGCTAGCAGTAACTTAAATGAAACGTTATCTGAACACGTTCGGGTGCCACTTGGGTGGTAGTGGTAATGGATGCACAAATGCATGTGATCCCTTCAGTGAAAGTATCCCGTTTCCCAAGCTCTACATGGTACACCGCTGTCATGAGAAACCCCCATAAGAAAATGTCCATTGGAGTTAGATCCGGTGAACGTGGAGCCTTGTCCATGTGGCCACGCCTCTCAATCCATCGTCTTAGGAAGTTCTCATCAGGCTTACCACGAGCTGGTGATGCATGACGAGTGGGAGGCCACCTTACTGAAAGCACTACGGTAAACCCTCTCCGAGTCCATTAAGTTGAGGCATCCATTCATCTCCTTACGTGTTTAGGTAAGAGTTCACCATTTAAAATTCCCTAAAATAAAGACACTCCTAAAAAATGTTTACCCCTAAATCCGTACCACACCATACGTTTCTATGGATCTTAGCTGTTTTGTTGGCAAAATTCAATGCGGATTTTACTGGGACTAGTAGCGCAGATTCTATTGGGTTGGAAAGAAAGTCTTGCAACACTCTGCGCAAATTTTTTAAATTTGTTATAACTTTATTGAAATGCAATTTCAGTCAACAATGTAATGACCATTGTTGTCTATGACATGTTCCCAACGCACGGGTAACTACTCGATTCCCTTTGCCCAGAACTCTGGCGATTGCGAAGCAAAGAGACGGCCGACATCATTTTCGAGCTGTGATTGATCGTCGAAGGCCTTGTCCCGCAGGTGATTCTTAAGGGTCCAGAACAAGTGATGGTCGGAAGGGGCCAAGTCCGTAGAATACGCTGGATGGAGTAAAACTTCCCAGCCCAGTTCCGAAATTGTCTGGAGAGCCATATTCGCAACATGTGGACGAGCGTTGTCATGCAGAAGGAGAACTTTGTCGTGTTTGGGACGCTCTTTTTGAATGACGCCAGCCAACTTCCGAAGTTGAGCAGCGTAGACGACGGCAGTCACGGTGGTACCGGTTGGCAGAAGCTCATAGTATTAATATTTAAAGGCTTTGAATGCGCACTTGGCCATGGGAGGCGGTCGCCACACTCCCGCCCTCTGCCCCCTGGCTCTCCATGTGAGAAGAATTTCTTTAATTTCTCGGTCTGCCCTGCTCTTCGTTAATCGGCTTCGTGAAGGACGGGGAACCGACGCCGAGCAAAGATGAAAAGGCAACCCAAAGGTCAAAGCGTTGCCTTAAATCGTCGCCTCGTAGAACAATGTGGTATGCGGGCTTTTTTGGCGGCCTCACACAAGTCGCATCGCAACCCGCCGCGCACGTCTCCGATCGTTAATGGCCTTATGCCACGCAGCGTGTACCTGTTACTATGGCTATGCGAGAGCCATTGAACTAAGAAAAACTGGAGATATCTCACCCATAGGAACAGTATGGGCATGCGTCCTGCAATTTAAACCCATACTTGTTGGGCTCATGACCCCTAGTAACCATTCACTCTTATTGGATTTCCCTCGATTTTTCAACCCAACTTTCTTCTAAATACTAACTCTTAGGAAAACAGCCCCAACACAGCCGGCACAATAGGTTCTCAGAGGAACTGGAGAGCCCTATCGTGTCGTTTCAAGACTTATTTTTACCAAGAATATGGATCTAACACTTCAGTTTTGGCTAAGGGCAGAAAAGAGCGATTGAGAATATGTTAGCAAAATGCCGCGATTCACATGCGAAGTGATTCATAGAGTTTAAAGCAGGATTGCGGTGCGCATAGGCAGAGTGAAGGAGCAGGTACCGCGGGATCATTTGAGCAGCCATACTGAATGCGAAAGCATGCCCTGCCAAGACCCGCCAACCTTTTATAAAGTTTGAAATTTGTTAACAGCCCGATAGTCACTAGCAAATCCCAGTCCTCCTCGATATATATCTTTAGACGCCTGCGCATCGCTCAGCTTCGCTTGGGAAGTCATGTGAGCAGTTGGAGTTGTAAGTTCCACCCCAGCCGTTGTAGCTGGCGGATCCATTATTCTCATGATAATGTAAAGCAGTACATGGCAGGAAAGAAAGGGTTGCCGGCTGAAACAGTACAATGCCACATATGGCAGTGCTCTTCGTCGTGCTCCTTCCCATATCCGACATTACCGGAAACATCATCCTCCTGTTCCGAATATGTATTTAACTTAAAAAAAAATATTGGTCTGTTACTTGACAGGGCTTGCCCGAGTCGTTGCCTTCAATTTTGTAGAGAAAAGGCGAACTGCAATGAAAGAACAGAAGTGAGATTCCAATTGCAAAGCTGGTAACTTTCAAGCCCTGTTTTTCGCCTCACATAATACTGTTTGGAGGCCTAAAATTAACAAGTCATATACAATGGAAATTAAATTTTATTACATATCACTCGCACACATTATTGTTATTCTTCAAAAGAGGGCACATTGTCGAGCTCTTCTTTTACCTTCATTGGAGACCACGGAAAATGCGAAGTTCAGAAAGAAGGTTAAGAAAAGGTTCATGGTCTATGTAACATCCAAATTTTCTTCCAAAAAAATATCCGATGATGGATCCAAATAAGCATCCTGGGACTTGCCTAGAAACGCATTGAAGAAGGTCTCCAAGGCTATCACGAAGGCCTGAATGGTCTCCACGAAGGCCTTCTAGAAAGTATGTGAGATCTCCCCGAAGGCTTCCGAAGAAAACATCGAGAAGAGCANCCACGAAGGCCTTCTAGAAAGTATGTGAGATCTCCCCGAAGGCTTCCGAAGAAAACATCGAGAAGAGCAAGAATGCATGCAAAGAAGCAGTAATGGAGGAATTTAATGCCCTCTTTCCTTTTAAGACCCACGAGAAATCCAATTCGAAAAGCAATAAGGGGAAGCCGTCGGTGGTCAGGCCAGCGATCCCCAGCGTCAACTGTGGCGGAAATACCAGAACCAGCTCCACCGGGAACTGGAAGGAAGATGGAAGCGGGGAGACTTTTACTCAGGCGTGGACCTCCTGTAAAAAGGAAAAGGAATTTCAGGAATTGCAGAAATTTCAGACTATAATTCTCTCATGCTTGAAACAATGTGGTATGAATGAACAACAGCTGTTCACTGGTCTCTGTTGGAGTATGCCTGGTTGTCACCACGATCATCGTGCTTAGAAAGTTTGGTAAAATTTGGTAAATTTGGAAATTTTTGGTAAATTTGGCTGAATGGTAAATTTTGAAGCGCAAAATATTGCGACGAAAACAGCATTTGGAGTAACAGAATAAATAACATCCCCAGAAGTGCCCTAGAGGGAACTTTCACTTGACACGTTTCCCATTCTTGTCTTGTTTGAAACATTAAATGAAATCGGTGAATAAAATATAAAACGAAAAAATTGCAGTTTTCAAATTAACCTTCCCGTTATTTCAAAGTAAGCAGTTCAAATTCATCTATTTTCAATTTATAATTATGGTTTTTTAACGTAATAGGAGCTCATTGTGTTATCATGATTCCCACTTAAATAAAAATTAAGAAAATCTGCATCGTATTTGTAAAGAAAAAAGTTTAACTAAGGAGAGAGAAAATCTGTGATATCTAGGCTTAGGCTCAGCTTTCATTTGAGGTCAGCAAACATTTTTTTCCTGGCTCAACTAAGGCCAAAGACAGCCATTTGACTTTTGGGGTGACTTTTCCCATTGTGGGCGAACTTTAGGGCTCAGTATCTTTTAAACCAGAGGTTCTCTATCTTATTGATTCCACTGCCCACCTTAACAACCGCAAAGTGATCCGAGTCCCTCTACAGACTTGAAAGCATTATTCTAAGAAAGCATTATTATAAGCTTTCTGATACTTGAAAGCATTATTATAAGCATTCTTATTTTTAGTGAGAAAATTGGGCCGGGACGTCGCTCATTAACATGTTGAATCTTGAAATGTAGGATATGGCCACACGAAGGGTTGCGGTTGCATCAAGTCGGTTTTTAGCCTTAGTCTTCGTACTCTCCATGACGGAAAAGGCTGAATCACGTTCACGGGAAGGGCAAAAGTCGCTTGATAGCTTTCTCACTTAATTTTTCACATTCTTTTCTCATCTTCAACGAAAACGTTGGTAGTGTTAGATCGGAAATTTTTCTTTCAGGGCTCGATTGCTGATGAGATCAATGTCCTCCGCAAGTGCATACAGCTTATTTTCTGGATTCCCATAGTAGGTAAATGGGTCAACCACCCACATTTAGCCCGTTCATGGATCGTCTTGAGGTGGAAAGTAATCTTGGAATTTCTGAAGACGCTTTTTCATGTGTTCTGACTGATACGAAACGCTCATTCCTGAATTTTATTTTGCTTGAAAGGTCATAGAAACATGCGAACGTATCGAAAGTGTTCGCACTGACTCTTTGCTGCCATACTCATAGCATTTTCTTGAAGATCTCAATTTCAGCTGCTATCCTGAACAAGGAAGCCATAGGAACCTACAGCTTCAAGTTCAGCTCATTTAATAAACCAAATTTGTCTGCCAAGTATCCTAGCTTGGCTAGTCACCCGTGATCGTCAAGTAAGTCCGAATGCAAATATTTTTTCTGTCGCAGGAAAATCTTAATTTCGTCACGGAGTTCGTAATCGCGAGCCTGTACTTTAACGCGTGACAACCATCGGACTTCCGAATGCAGCAGGAGATTTGAATGTCAAGCGCCAAGCTCATCACAAAGTGTCTGAAACAGGCACGAGTTCAAAGGATGAGACTTAATAAGGTTCACAATCTCCACACAGTTAACACTGTCTTGAGTTCCGAGTATAATTCTTTACTGGGTAACATTTACTGGGTGGATGACACAATGTGCCACTTGCACATCATCAGCAGATACTTATTGGATCCTCGCTGTCACACCAGACTTAGCGCTTGTCATGGAGACAGCTCCATCGGTGCAGACGCCGACAACACATTTCCAGTCCAAATTGTTTTCCATGACATAGTTGTTGAGGAGATGATAGATCTCTGCGCCTGTCGTTCGACTCGGCATGATTGAAACCATCATGACATCTTCAAGCATGTCAGTCCTGTGCACATAACGCACGAAGGCTATACAAAATGCTGCATTGGGAATGTCTGGATTCGTTCAACTGCACTTATTGACTGAGTCTTTCCAGCAGTTTATTTTCAATGTCGTTCGAGATGCTGTCAATGCCGTGAGCCACAGCATCATTAGACAGGGGGATGTTGCTTACTTTCCTAGACGCTTCCTCGCCGAGACGCTTCACGCGTCAATGATGGCCAATTTTACGAGTTCTTCGCCGATGAAAGGTTTATTGCATTTTGCGATTCTGAGAGAGATCAAGAAAAAGGCACGTAAAAAGTAGCACTGATGTTAGCTGCAGCAAACATATGATTCTGTTCCATCTTCATTTCATCTCCTCGTCTTTCGAAGAATTCGTTCTTGCATTTTGCGATTCTGTGAGAGATCAAGAAAGAGGCACGTAAAAAGTAGCACTGATGTTAGCTGCAGCAAACATATGATTCTGTTCCATCTTCATTTCATTTCGTCGTCTTTCGAAGAATTCGACCATCTTGTCCTTCGGAAACACATTATTAGTTTCCAGATGACGCTTCAGTTTGGTTGGTTTCATTGCTTCATTGCTAAGAGTTTCATAACAAACAACACAGTGGAAGAGGCGCCTCGTCGTTGCCAATTTTTTTTGTCCTACGGAAACACATTATTAGTTTCCAGATGACGCTCCAGTTTGGTTGGTTTCATTGCTTCATTGCTAAGAGTTTCATAACAAACAACACAGTGGAAGAGGCGCCTCGTCGTTGCCAATTTTTGTAAAGCCTAATTTTATGTAATTGTCATATTTTCTATTGGGCGGACTTTTTTGTCTTCTTCTGAGCTGCTTTATGCGCCCCCACTTCTGTCACTGTCACTTCCGGAGTCCTTTTGTCGTAAAGATGATGCAATTTCATGAGGCTCCGTGGTCGTAGTTTTCGTGAAGTCAAATCTGTAATCCTTGCCTTTTCATGATCCCATTGAATTATAGTAATTACTCCCCAAGGCCCACAAATACTACCAAAAAAACTTCAACTACATTGCGAACACTATCCGAGATGCCACAGCCAAAAGGGGTTGCCACTTCCTGTACAGGGCCTGGACAGGGGCCTCGCAATTAGCAGAGTGAAGATCACGGTTTATTCTGTCCAACTTTGCTACGCCGGCATGAGTTGTTTTACGGTAACTTTGAGCACTAGTATGTACGGTAGCACAACGAGCTTTCGTACCATTGTAGACTAAAGCAATGACAATTTTAAATGTTTTCATTTCCCTCATTGCCCTTGCAAACCTCATATGTAAGCTAAAGCTGAAATTTCAGGGGTGAAATATATCATACCTTGTAAAAACTTCCTGACGTCACTCCTCCCAATGTCAGTAAGGGTCTCGTAGAAAAGGGGAACTATTTCCACGTTCTTGACGAGAAGGATGTCGAAGAGCTTATCAAATCGCTCCGATAGGTCACTTACTCAACGAATGATCTTCTCCGCATTATGTGGGAAGACTTTCTTGTCGCTCAAACTTCGAAGCAACTCATCCACATCCAGGTTAAATTCATCTCGGAGCTTCCGACGATGCTCTCTAATTGTATCCCAATTTCTTTGAGGCTCGTGCATCTACCAGAATAAAGAAATGGTCCTTGTATTGCATGCCTGGAGTAAATTTCCAAACCCTCTACGCTGTCATTCTCATCTCTTTAGTGCCTTATTTAAAAAAAAATAAATTTCGTCTTCAACGGGGATCGAACCCTGTAGGCGTCTGAATGCAAAAGTGGTTTTTGACCACTCGACTACTAGGCTTCATAGGCACGCATGCAGCTTCATTACGTTTATAACGTATATGATTAAAACCAAAGTAAGTCGAGACTCTAGCTCATACGTGCAGGCATTGAACTACCGATCTCCAGAATTAAATTCCTTAAGGAGGCAAGACTTTTCATGAAAACAAGTAAATAGCAAATATCTACATTTCTTTGTCCACAAAAACGAAAAAGCGTATTCTACAGAAAAGCATCAGCATAATTAGCTCTTTGGGTGTGAACTACCCTTTTTTCAACTGCACTTTGCAGGCACCTCAGCTTGAAGCACATCAGCAGCAGACAGCATGAAGAGACACAGAGCTGGGAAACCTATAAACAGCCTGATGCGTGGTGTCCCGTTACCCATGGTGGCCCACTCTCTCCTATACACCTGCAAAACAGTATTGCATTGGATTTAAGGGCTTCGATAGGATCAAGGCGTAAAAATCGAAATAGAACTCATTTCACTCGAAATGGGACTATTTAAGGGATGTAGTGCTGGCAAAAATATTTATGCTGGGGACAAGAAGGGCATTGGTGAAAAAAGGAAATACAAGGGTTGCCCTCGTAAAAAACAAAACATTTATATGAAAACATTAACATTTATATGAAAACATTGCCCTCGTAGAAAGAAACATTGATATGAAAACATTAATATGACCTACTCATACCTCGACTCTCAATAGTGATACATGCTGAAGAACGTCTCACTATTGCCAATTCATGCAGTATTTTCATGCGATATATCTCTTGTACCATTTTACGTTAGCAAGCATTTCGAGACAGGGAGATACTTATGCACCCTGCATATTATTATAGCGGAAATCCCCCGTATGTTTGGACGTCGGAGGCATGCACAGGTTCGACTTTTTCGAAGTCGACTTGATTGGCCAATTTTTAATCGTGGTCGTACCCAACCGGAAATTCCATTGAGCAGCGAACTTTGCCGACCCCAACCGTGGACCGGTCGGTTTGCCCCAAAGTCAGCCTAGGCCACAAGACTTCAAAACTCAGGGTCTCTGTGTTCGTCCCTCTTATTAGCGGCTCTGCTGATGTTTCGGGCTATCCCATGACGTCGCATTCCTGCTGGCCTGTTATGGGCTCTCACGAGTCATTACGTTCCTCCAGTATCAATATGTGGCTGGATAACGCATAACCTCTGATAACGTATTCGCCTGCAGCCAATAATAAACCTGTTGCCAACCGAGTTGCCGCCCGATCAGCTACATGTTTCGCTTGAATGGTACAAGGCGGAACTCGCTACCAATGTGCATATATCCAGTTTAAAGTTCCCTGATGACGTAACACATCTGCCATGGATCCAAAACGTAGCACTTTGTGAATTTGAAGGTTATCCCTTAAGGTACTACGGGAACATAAAAATCGACCCCCTGGATCAAAATTCCGCTCTATAATTGTTGTAAGGGACCTCAAGAAAGGGCCTTGGAACCGATTGCTGACTCTCTCAGGTCACCCCGGGGGCCATGATCTGTGGTCAAAGGTCTAAATTTGCATTCTTCTCTTTGAAAATCTCCATCTCCCCAACCCTTGGTGGCAGAAACGTGAAATTTGCACCATTCTCCTTGAGACATACAGCGCTATATGGAGAAAATAAATAATCGTGTGCAACTGTCGTTCCCGAGACGCCATGACGCCTAACTGAGAATTTTTCTGTTTTCGGATTCTGTTTTCTCGTTCTCATTCCTCGTAGGAATTTCCTATCGGCAAAAGCATGCTCCAGTTTTTGGAGGCTAATATGGTCCACCTTTTTGCGGAGTTGCGCATGGTTTCCTCCTACCGTTACCCCTCAGTGTTCGGTGATCCGCCTGAAAAATCCACTTTTTTGGAAGGGACGCGACGTTGACGGACAATACTCGAAAACGAGGCTGAATTTCAAAAATTCCTCTGGTAGATCTCTTTAAACGTCTCTTGGCTAGCTTAATGTAAATTTTCATGAGAATCCGTTCACTATCCTAGAAGCCTATCGATTTTCCCTGCGGCTTCTTTTGACAATTTAGGTCATTTCTTCCATTCCGGGTCAATTTTCTCTTCTCACCGGCCAAAAATGCAGGATTTTTTGTACCCATCCCATAGAGGGATGTTTCACGGATCCAATGACACCAAGATTGCTTACTGTCTCCAAAGGGATAGAGAATGCGAGGCTTTAATTACCGATTTGCATGAAAACTTGAATGCTCGCGCGCAGCTCTTCCCTCTTTGACTTCCCTCCCGCTTCGCACAGACTTGTGCGTGCTCGTGATTGTGTGTGTTTGTGTGAGTGAAAAGGGGGAAGGGGACCGACGCGACTTCAACTGGCGCCTATCGCTTTTGATTTTTTTTCCTTGTACCTCTGACGCCTTTTTTATTTTTTATTTTCATCAAATACTCCGCTTTCGCTTCCCTTCCTGAGAGTCCTCTCGGCACGTCGCCGCTCGCCCCTAACCTGTCTACTCTCTCCTGAAGGCATTCTTTATGAAAACTTGGGTGCGGATGAATGTCTTTCGGCACGGTTGTTAATTTTCGGGGCATTAAAATGGAGACAGGAAACAAAAATTCACAGGAATGAATGAATCAGGTCATAAAACTTTATAAGGAATCCAAATTATCCTACGCAACGAAGGGAGAGCTCAAAGGATCAAAATACATACAAATTAATAGACAGGGGCGCTTTAAATATTTCCTCCCCTCATTCTCTCCCAAAGAACGAAGGCACTTTCTGATATTTTTACGGAGGGAGGAACGATGGACGGACGACGGAAGGCGTGAGAGGCCAAAAGAAAGCCAAGGAACGGCCGGGAACCGTGGGGTAACCACTGAACCAACTTGCTCTTCTTGCCGATTGCAGCCAGGTGCGTCACGATTGTGGACTGGGCGGAGCCAAGTGCTGTCGTTAAGTCGCGGGTACTTTGCCTCGGATCGGCTTCCACTGTGTGCTGCAATTGCTCGTCGTCGATTTCAGATGGGCGGCCTGACCTGGGCTCATCCTCGAGGCTATAATTCCCAGACCGAAAACGATCGAACCATCGTCGCGCTGTCCTTTCATAAACAGCACCTTTGTCAAACGCGACGCAGATTCGGCTGCTGTGATGCCAGATAGGAAGTCGTAAAGAAGGCACTGACGTTGGGCGGTCTTGCTAAAGTCGATTTTGGAAGTCATGGTTATAGGCTTTGAACGACTAAGTAACTGCTGCGTAATCACGCCCACACACCCTTTATATACTGCTACTGTGGAAGGTTCGAGAAATTTTTTTTCTAGAAAATTCTCGAAACGGCCAGAACTTCCCGATCGACCCAATAATAAATCAAAGGAGTTAGTTCAAGAAACTATATGGCAACAATTTGCCTCTATACCAAAATGTTAGCTTGTACTGTAAAATGTGCCCTTGGGGGAATATGCCCATATTTGGACCTTCAAAATGAATCCCCTAACAGACTGAAAAATTAGTTTTGGCGAATTTTAAATGTAGCTATGTCGTAGAGTATATGCAATTGTCGAAATGTTTAGGCCTGTTCATTAATCCAGTTCTCCTAGGAATTCGGGATACGTTGATGTTTTTAAAGTCATATGTATGTCATTGCAGATAAATATGATGCTTGAGCAATTTAAGCGTATATTTCCTAACAGCAGCATGGATACAGGAACCATTTCTTCAGAGTTATTATATGTTCCTTCCAGAATGCTTGTGGAAAGTCCCTCCTTTGCGGTGTGCAGGCAGTGTTGTCAACTTTGTTATGCCAGCCAATATGGGGGAATATGGCCATCTCGATTTGGGGTTATAAGAACCTATCCTAGACTTCATGGTAACACCGCACTAACCTATTGGCAGTATCAGCTCCCCTTCATGTAGGACCTCAGGCAGCAAAATAGCATCCTATGCACATCCTCTGGATATTTGGGTAGACGTACTGGGCATCTGGACGAAATATGCAGTGCATGAGGATATCCACATGCACCGCTTCATGGACATCCGCTTGACTTACTCCAGAAATTTTCATGGCACAAAATTTGAATGCAGGTAAATATCCCTAGTACAAAAAAAGGGTAAATGTCATCTTGTGATTTTTGGCACTATTTATGCATACATGCAAAAATATGCGACGTTTTTCCAGTAAGTTCTCTTAGTTCACACTCGTAGCGCATGTTCACTTTGATCTATGGTTGATCATTACTCTTACACCTACAGTTACATTTTGGAAAGTTTGTGAAAGTCAAATTCGACCGTGATGGTTCGTTAAGACCAGGTTTCATTTTTCAGGACCATATTCTCCCAAATTACCCTATAGGTGGCCCTGCACGTTATTTTCCAGTTTTCTGTTGCCTTGAGGTACTTTTGCAGATGAACTTGTTTTCTTTAAGCCCCTCAATAGGTGTGTTTTTCCATATGAGGCAGACTTTGATCTGCGAAGGGTGATCAAAGAGGTATGCAGCTAAAAATAAAGTTGTCGGGTAGCATCTGATGCCATCCACATTGGTTCTCCAAGAGCATTTCAACTTCTGACTTAAACATTTTTTTCATCCAGCTAAGTTCCGTCAGATGGGTATATGAATACATCTTTTCTTCTGGCCAGTTTCTCAATGAGCAGAAATAACGAAACACAAACGATGCTCGTTGCCACTAACCCAAAAGAGACAGTGAGATTCTATTCCACGAGCTGTTATGAAACTGTTAAGGTTCAGTCCATGCCACAAAACTGACTTGTTGAATGGCTTCATGGAAATCACACTCAATATTGGCTTATAAATAAAATTTCATAACCAGTATTAGAAAAATGGAATTCGCATTAGTCATGCATCGTTTTTCACTTACTTTTGTATCTATTTGACGAATGCTAGGGAACAACACAAGTCCTTTCCACCCTGGAGTTTTATAACTATTTTCGTGCAATTCGAAGAAGTTATGAAGAAGGTGGTACCATGATCAGAACGAAAGAAGTGACACACTCTCAAATGCTTTTACAGTTAAAGTCCATGGTGAGAGGCGTTATGTTTTTAGTGTCGATCCTAGATGAATAGCTTGGGCATGAAATTTTTTTCCCATATTGTTTTATTCTCAGAGGCTGTTCAACAAGCGAGTGATTCAAGAGGAGACTTCTTACACTGTAAAAAATAATGGTTCAGGCTGGAATTCTTCAATGGTTTTACACCCTTAAAAGGGTTCCAGGTACTGTAGAACCATATGAAACTCCATCGCTTTTGTAGAACTGGCCATTGGTTTTACGTACAACCATTTCTTGTGCTATCTCAAAATATTTCGAAAAAGGATCCCCTCAGGGCTAGATAGGTACGAGGGCCACTCAATAAGTTATCTACCTGAATATGAAAGGGATGAGCAACAGGCCTGTGCCTGCTGTGACATGTCTCGACAGGTGTCGTGAGTGCCCCACCACTATACCAGCTCAGTGGCTCAAGTCCGTTCAAAGTGGTAGCGCATTAGATTTCTTTTCCTGAGTCTGTGTCATGGATTTGACGAAAGTTGAACATCGTTCAGTGATCAAATTCCTCACCAAAGAAGGGAAAGCACCTAAGGAGATTCATGAACGTAGGTCAAACGTTTATGGTGTGTCTTCGCCTTCTTATTGCCAAGTTAAATTTTGGAGCAAGAAGTTTAACCCACATCCGTTCAAGCTTTTTTACAACCTATTCCGGGCAAGGTGAGTCTGTCAGACTCACATGTAAAATAAGGTCGTATACCCTCAGATCGAGAGGGCCAGTCGCCCATGTGCCACTCCCTTAAAGGAGACAGCCGAGGCGAATAAGAGACAGTTGTAGGAGAGAAAATGAGGAGCCAATCGACGGTGTTTGCATCGACTTGGAGAGGATACACCTTGACGGAGAACGTGGTCAGAACCGTTTACTGGCGAGGGGAGCCGAAAACTATGTGATGGAAAGAAAACCGGTTCCAGGAGACGAATTAAATAATTAGGTAAGACAGGAGAGTAAACGAAAAACAAGGAGATAGCAGAGAATTGGGGTAAATTGGCTAGACGACTCCACCATAGAATCTTCTTTTATTCCAGGGTACGATGCTTTCCATCAGACTCGGAAAAAAGGAAAAGGTGGCGGAGTATGCGCATATGTTCGGAGCGGTGTATATACTAGACGTCTGGTCGAATACGAAGATCCAGAAAACCTTGAGACACTATGGCTCATGTGTAGGCCGTGCTGGCTTCCTAGATCTATCGCCGCAATCTTACTTGGCGTTGTCTACTATCCCCCCAAGGCCAACAAGCTAGACCTACTGGCTGATCATATCAGTCATGCCATCGATAGTGCAAGGGTGAAATGGCCAAACATCAAAACTGTCCTTCTTGGGGATTTCAACGACTTTGATCCCACGAATATGCTGCAGGAACACAACTTATCCCAGCTAGTCTCATCTCCAACTCGAGCCATGTCCATATTGGATCTAATTATTACAGATATGGCACGATTTTACCATGAACCTGCCATCCTTCCCCCACTCGGTACAAGCGACCATTCCATGGTACTCTGGAAACCCACACATTATCAGCCTTTCTCAAACAAAATTTCCAAAATAACTGCCAGACCAATGCCCGAATCAAGAATACTCGACTTTGGAAATTGGATTACTCATTTCGACTGGCACAGCGTGACCAACCATGAATCCCTAGATCTGAAGGTAGCTGCATTCAACCATATTCTTCAAACTCAAGTCGACCACTTCTTCCCATTGAAACGCGTCAAACTCCATTGCCATGACAAACCTTGGATGACTCCCGAAATAAAGCATCTCATTAGGATGAGACAACTTGCCCTCCATCAGACCGAAAAGGATTCTTCGCGCAAGTTAGCCCATCAAATCAAATCCAAGATCATCCGGGCAAAGAAGGACTACTACAAAAAAA
>CAJPEV010004640.1:0-20354 GCA_905338385.1 Darwinula stevensoni | reverse complement strand
TGCACCACCTCTGCACTAAAATCGCAAATAAAGATATTACATGGTATTTAGTTTCCGGTCCGCGACCACAAATATGATTTCGGCGATCTCAAATGATGTTGCGACCCATGGGTTGGGAAGCCCTGTTTTATACATTTAGACTATGTGGAATAACGTTGAGGAACAATAATGAGAAGGAGTATGCCAGTGAAAGGAGGAACATACTATGGATTTTTTTAAAGCAATACCTTGTGCTTTGCTATGAGCGAGTCCAAGACTGCATTTGCACATGAAGAAACGACGAAATTTTGATTTAGATATCGAAGAGATTCCTCATCATTTATCCTCACGATCTCAGCTGCCGAAGAGAGTATTTGACTAAACTACTAAACTACAACATCCAAATGAGAGACGTTATGAAGTATTGGGACTCTACTCATTTGAGAGATGGTTACCCAAGCAGCAAGTTCACGTAAACAAGATATCAATTTTTTACAGGCTATGTACATTTTTTGTAATTGCCATGGAAATGACATGAGGGTTACGTAAAATGTTGGTCACTTTATCGCTGTTTTTTACTGTTAAAAAATAATGAGGCGATGGTCATTATTTGAGACATAGGCCCCGAACCCAGGGGGGGGCAAAGGGGCACGTGCCCCCCCCCAACTATATTGAGATGGGCACGCCTCCCAAGAATGGCCAAATTTCAACAAAAGTAGGGAACATGGAAAATTGAAAACAAAATGCTGCTTCACGAAAGAAATGAAAAATATGATTTACCTTTTTGCTTAGAGCTCCAACTGGGGCACCCACCGTGTCACCCCATAAGGGTATGGGGTTGAAGGGCCATGCCCAGACCCCCCCCCCCCCCCCTTCCTTCTCGTCATTCTGTTACCATAACACTGAATTACCCCAATGGATCCTGTAATATTGCCGTCAATGTTATTTCAGGGGCATTAGGAACTTGAACTCCCAATATTTTTTAGAAGTCGGCGCCTATGATTCGAGTGCAGATTTTTGGATTCATAAACATCTTTCATTCCTTCTCTAAGTATTTTCTGGATTAAAATGATTAATTCAATCTCTCCACCCACTTTGCAGAGACATGATCCAGCCCATTCTTCGAAAACTTTCAATTGCGCTCCAACAGTCTTCAAGACTGGGTTTTGTCCTGAAAATGGAATCGTCTGGGGTCAGATTTAGGATTTAGGTAGAGCTAGAAGTCGTTCGGAACGAGGTCATGGCTGTGGAGATGGAACAGTGCGAATGCCATTTTTAGGCAACCAGTCGCTTGCAACTTGTGAAATGTGACACGGTGTGTTGCCGAGTTGCCATCTCTCCTCTCACAATTCAAGTCCATTTTCTTGCAAGTTCATTACCGGATAATTAAGACACGTAAAGAGAAATAAAAATTGCTTACTTAGTCGACCGATAATGACGTTGATACCTCAGGCAGTTCGAAAAGAGAAATTAACATCAGAGACACTGGGCAAATCTGTTTCCACATAAGCTTCTGTTCATCTTTCCTCTTCGTCCATAGGAAAGCCATGTGCTTCACGTCTTAAAGGACACAATTACGAATAAATGTGGACAACGGAAGCTTCAGGATGAGTGCTTTCCATTTTCTAAACGCTCAGATGGAACCTTAGGAAAAATTGGTATCGAGATGACAATCGACTGATTTCACTTATTTTTTTATTCGATGATCATATCTGAAGGATTGTATTGGATATCATAAGAGGAGTGATATCCCATTATCTCGTCTTATTACATGATGTCAGGCTGACAGGCGAAAATATACGACTGAGTGCTCGCTGAAGAAGGAGAAAAACTATGGGTGGATTTTTGAACAGAATCCGATAATGGAGCTTTATTCCAGGAAAAATACATGAAATTTCCTAGAAATACTGTATCCATGACATTCCTTTCGTGTATTTTCCCTGGAATGAAGCTACAGTATCGGATAGTTCTCTGTTCAAAAATCCACTCTCAGTCTTTTCCAGAAAAATCATGGTTTTCCAGATTCACCTAAATTCCTTGTTCTTTTCTGTTTGTTCTCCTACCTAGGAAATTTTGCTGGAGAAAGGAAAAGAAATATACGAGAACTGGAAGTCGCCCCCCGTCCCGATCTATTCGCAGTTTTACGTGTACAACATCACCAATCCAGACGAGTTTCTCTCAGGGGAACAAGTACCGAAACTGAAGCAACTTGGACCGTACACCTACAGGTTAGGAAAGAAGATAATCTCTGGGGAACTCAGGAACGCAAACTCATTCGCACGAACTGCCTTCATTCATTGTTCTGAACAGGGAAATACTGAAGAAGGAAGTGTTGAATGACTACGACAACGGCACCGTGGAGTACTACCAAAACAAGACGTTCTTCTTCGAAGCGGACATGTCGACGGGACAAGAATCGGACTTCATCTTCACTTTGAATACGCCCGTTCTGGTATGACAAAAAGAGTAGACTGGGATATTTCAGCGCCCAGCCCGATTCTTTATCATTAGTAGCAAAACATAACTTATTCGGTATTTCTTAGGTGTTGATAGAGAACGTCCCGGTTAGGGAATGTAGAGCCGATTTGAATTAAAAAGTTACAAGATTTCTGGAAGAAGGGATTCCTGAGAATACAAGTTACTTACAAGTTATTTACGTGGTACAAGCAACTTGTACCATCTCAACTCTATAGGAGAGTTGAGATGGGGAGAGAAAAACGTATTTTAAACCTATTTGATTGCCTTGTCGTCTAAGACGTCCAATGTAAGAGTTCGGGTTCTTTGTCCATGTGAAGAAACTGTCAATTTTTGGGAATTTCTCTCAACGTGCAATAATCCAAATCAAAGAGTGATTTTACAAGCCCGGGATGCATGCACAGGAGCTCATTTTTTAAATTCCACTTTCATCACAATGTTGTGCACCGTAATCAGTTCACCTCTACTTGGTAGATTCAATTGGAAGAGAGGCTTGCAAGAACATTATAGATAGCAGTTGATGCCTTTTAACAATTTCATATTTAACAGTCTATGGTGAGGCTATTAGAAGAATTGAACCACCCCCTCATCAGCTTCGCCATCGGACTCATCATCGAAGTAGTGGAGACGACGGACGATGGCAAACCGCTTTTGAGAAAATCAGTCGGAGAGCTCCTCATCAAAGGATACGAGATGACTTTCATTGATAAAATATGGAGCTTTTTGGTGAATAACTTGACGATGAACGAAGAATTCGTCAACGAAACTATTTCTGACCTGCTGCCACCTGAAATGGCGAACGGGATTTTCGGTTACTACCCTGTGAGTGCCAGGAAAATAGTTTTCTTATGTTGATATCATATATATATTTTGTACAGGGTGGGCCAAAAAAAAACAAAGCTATCATTTTTGGTAAGCTGTCAATCTGATTGTATGCACCCGATTTTGATTAAATTTGTTATACAGATAGGGTAACGCAATTAGGATTTGTTTGCCAAGCTTCAAATAAAAATTCCAAAAAATTGTGAGATTGGCATTTAATTTACATTTTATCCCCAAAAAGAGTAAGTGTTCAGTTTTCCTATTAGCTTTAAAATCATCACAACAGAAACAAGCAAGCAAGCAAACAGAAGAAAAACAGATGGACAAATGCCAAACACGAAAGCACGCAATATGGTTTAGGGACGTACATTTCAACTGAAAAGGTGCTCAATGTGCCCTTCATTCTGTTGAACGCAAGCCTGTGGTCTGGGACACCACAGATCGATGGCTCGTTCTATAAATTGTTGAGGCAGTGCCTCCCAATCTTCTTTAGTTGCATCGTGCAAGGATGGAAGGTCAATGAATTCGGACCTCCGTTTCATCCCGGCCTCAGGGTTATATCGATATTTTCGACGGCACATTTTGTCATTGGTCAACAGAAAATAATTAAAACTCCTATAATTTTGAATACAGCTGGCTGAAATTTGGTATACAAACTGCAATTGTGTCCCCCCCCTATAAGCCTACCAATTTTAATTAAAATCGACAGCTTACGAAGAGATTGACGACTCTTCAATTATAATAGCTTTGTTTTTTTTTTGGCCCACTTCGTACATTGTTAGTGTATGAGGATATTATTTGGGTTTTGATGAGAAAAGATTTTCACATTTGGTAATGCAATCCATCGATGGAATCACGATGCAGCTGACCAAATTGGAGTAGCTAATAGAATAGGAGAAGCCACACGCGCTTATAAATCTCAATTCTTTAACAATAAAAGTTAATGCATTGAGATAGCAATCTCTGAACCGAAGCATGCTCCGGTATTTTGTATGAGATGAACGCACTCGCGACATTGCGAACCATGGGTGGTACATGGTCATTTTAAAAAGTAAATGAACACAGATGTACCATCGCGCGATAGAGCCCAACTTCAAATAAAAATTTAAATTTGTCAAACATTCTTTTGTCCAGGTATATTCCATCTCTGAAGGTAAGCACAATAAGCAAATAATAATCCTAGACTCCTCCGTCACGGCATGGAATTCAGAGAGTCCCTTACATATTGAAAAAGTTAACTGAAAGATCGGATCAAATTGCTCAGTACAAGAGATAAACTATTTTTTCGCCATTAATTTTGGAGCAGGTCAAATGAATTTGGTTCCGAAAACGTGAGCACGTCTTTCGTGTGTTCCTTCAACAAAATGCAGCTTGTCGAAGAGAATAATCAGAACTGCCTTTCTTCTGGCAATAACTAGGAACAATGACTGAATGGAAGGATATGCGATTATTCCTCTTAGATGCCTTGAATTGCCAGGGATGCAATGTCCAAGGTGCTTGGAAATTCAGTAACTTGTTCGATCTATTTCACTGCCGTCTATCCCAAACTAAAGGGGTCATTTGGCATTGAAGGAGTATCTTCGGATGCTCCAAACTCATAAAAGGTGATGCAGAGTCTCAAGTAGGAGGTGATACAAAATTTCTGTCTCTGCTATATAGTCTGCCCCCACGCTACATATTCCAACGTAACCAGAAGTACAAACAGCCTTTTAAAACTAAATTACACCAATGTTTTGTCTCAACATGAATGGGTAAGTGTGTGCATTTTCCTTTCGATTGGAATTGATCCCCCCCCCCCTAAAAAAAAAAATAATAATAATAATAATTTTAAACTGTGGGTAAGGTGGCGGATTTTGAGCTTACCGTTCCCGGAAATTGAGCTAGGGCGAAGGAGTTGCAATGTCTCCCCGCCCCTCTTTCCCCTAAGGGCTCACACCGACAGGAAGCATTTCTTAAAAATCCATCTACCTCCATCGGGTCTCTTAACTGATCGAGGGGAACGAACTTCCCCCTTTATTTTACACCTCTCTTCAGTTTCTGCGTTGTGCATTCATCGCCTCGAGACATCGGCATGGTCATACCGTTTCAAAACATTATGTCGTTGTCCGAATTAAAAAATATATATTTAGCTACTTTGGTGCATATCACTCCAATTCTCTTGCCCCCTTCTTTTATTGAGACATGCTCCTCGATGCACACAAATGAGATTTGAAAGATGACTTAAAATAACACGAAGAAAGCCGCACCACAGTGCAGATAACATACTCTGAGAGTGTAGTGACAGGCTGTTCTCCCCATGTCAGACCTGTCATGGGAAGTGACAGGCCCGCGATGGTCATAAACTTCGTCTCCATTTCCCATTTCCAAACTTATCTTCTCTCCCTCCTTCCTCGAGATAGCGTTCCTTGAGTATGGTGATGGGGGCTCCTGTTCCCTAATTAATTTAATTGTAAGGAACTGAGATCACTCTATGCCGGGGAATGTTTTTTTTTTTTTTTTTTTTTTGGGGGGGGGGGGGGGGNCCCACAGTTTAAAATTATTATTATTATTATTATTTTTTTTTGGGGGGGGGGGGGGGGGGGTGTGGGAACGCCATCATTGGAAGAATCCTAATGCGCTCATGGCCACAATGCAGCACCCTCATGGACCCTTCCTTCACCTCTTCCTCTGAACAATTACCCTAACTCCGAGCTTCCCTCGACTTCGTTTCTTCCCTGAATACGACCATCCTCTTCCTCCAGACATAATCTCCTCTCCAGGAAGGATACTTTCTGCACCTCCACCATTTCATGGATGAGGTCTAGCAGTTTCGCCAGGTGACAGGAAAGCGAAAGAGGGAATTGTCAGTTCTAGGTCAAGGGGAAGTCATGGGGGGCGAGAATTCTACGACTACATTAAGGTGACAGGAATAGAAGAAATGCATCGCATCACTCATTACCTAGTACGTTTTCACGGATGGCGTTTTTCAACCAGCTTGATTCTGAACTGTGCTGGGAAGGGAGAACCTCCTCCTTCATGGATGCGATGAGGCGAGGGTGAACATTCCCCCGAAAGGAATTCATATCCCGACAATGGAGGGAAGGCAATGAAAAGCCAGACAGTAAAGGACAAATTCTTTCGCTATTCCTTTTTTCCCATGGAAAGAACGACTTCATTCAGGATTACCTTTCTTCTCTGACTTGTCTGTGATGATGTGAAAGCAAGTTTTCGGTATAAAATTTATAAAAGAACATCCTCTAAGAAAATGATTAATACTGCCTCAAAGATGGCTCATAGGATGGAGAGGGAGACCAAGTGAAATTTCTTCACGAGCGTTAGAACATTTTTTTTGGATGCGAACAGGGTCTATCAATAATCAGTTCACCCATCTACAGGAAAGAGATTTTGGCGCCTCTGTACAACGGCCAACATGAACCTATGAACCAAAAATAAAGCAAGCAATTATTCAGTTCCCGATACGAGGGTTTCTGCGTCAACTTCCACGCTGAAATACGCTTGCAGTTAAGCTTTCTCATATTTGCTCATCGAAGTGACTGGACTAGGTTGATACTCAACGAGGAGGAAACATGACTCTAATTGCTGTGATTTCTCCCACGCATGGATTTCAGTACATTCGAAGATGATGAATGGTGATCTCACTATAGAAACCTTTGGAAACTTTCTTGATGAAATGAGGGCCATGATCGGGCCAGAAAAACGAAGCTCCTTTCCTCGTGGAAAGCTGTATAGCTCACAGACAAATGATTCCTCGATACCCGTCTCATCGAAATAACTTTTCTCTATTCGAATCAGAGGTCAAGAGATAGCAACCCATTGCCACTGTGTTGCAGGCCGAGGTGTGTCTTTGACACCATATCGCAGGAACATTCTCGAAGAAACTGTACATGACGCACTAGAGAATTTATATGCCGCGGAACATACCCAGCCGTTTACATGGATAGGTCATTTAATACAGAAGTCATTTTCGAATGAAGTCGTCATTTCCACGCCACGAAGGAAAAGACCTTCACTGTCTGGTTTCTTCGTGTTTCTCCTTCCCTTCCTCCCCTTTCTAGACGTGGATTCCTCGAGGGGGGATGCTCACCATCTGCTCTTCTCATCCATGGAGGCTCTCGCCACAACCATCTTGAGTGACGGTTAGTAGGGAGCAAGAGGGGGTCGGATCCTCATTTACAAGTACAACGCCTATTCCTCGATCGCTGGGGTCACTTTCACCACCTAGCTTTAGAGAATGTAACCAGACCGTAATAATGGACTCTATGGCGGAAAAGTTTTGCTCGATTTGCATGAAAACGCGCTCAAATAGGAAGAGCCACTTGGTGTATTGGCTCTTGATGAAAATCTCTTTGGGCTGACTTCGTGGTTTTGCGATCGATTTTGCCGTTTTTGAGATACAGATATTAAGTACTGACTAGTACTTGATAATGAACTTAGTACCTCACTCAATGGAAGGTGCTTCAAGTCCGTGATTCATTGATATATTGTTTATAGGGGTGAGAGGAAGTATTTTTGCAAGAGAGGGCTTTTCAATTTTCAGGTTGGAAATTAAGGGTAGAACTTACCCTTAAGGGGGCCGGAATTTGTAACACCCACCCTAACAGTCAAGTAATGTTGTAATGTAGTTATGTGAAAACCATTTTTCAAAGAATTTCCCTTTCTTCAACCTCAATCTGCTCTCTCCTTGGCGGAGTTAGTTAGGAGTTCTTGGCGGTAGTGAGTGTACCTATGTAAAGTACTCAGATAAGGCCCAGCTCCTTCATCTCTACCAGTTGAAAAAGCAGAAAGAGACGAAAATATGCATTCACCTCACTCCGAGATAAATAATGCTGTAGATGCAATTTTTTTGTCTGTTTTTTTCCTATTCCTTTTCACCATTGCGAAAAGTCGGCCGATGGTTGGGGCATGTTCGGTTTCCCAACAATAAGCCGAAGTTGGCCCAATGAAGGGCCAACAAGACATGCCCGACTTAAATCAATCGTGAGCCAACCATATACCAGTAATGGCCCAACAACAGCGTATATGCCCATCGACGAAAAGCCATCGATGGCCAGAATAAAATTTTTTGACTGGGTGACGTGCGTGCTATTGCTGAGTATTCTAGATGAGCAGAATAGATTCTCCAATCTTTACATAAATTATCGTCAAAACGTGTTCATGCCTAAGATTCCAATGACCAAAACCTATCACACTCCAGTCAGTCCAGCATGTGTGAAATTACTTAGCATTTCACATAGGGTCTTGCACCACTGTAAAATGCAAACCAAATGGGAACATAAGCGATTTCGAATAACCTGATGCTTCCATTGTGCAGTTCAACAATACCAACGACGGCATTTACTTAGTCGGGACCGGCAGAAACGGGCCAGAAGACTTCGGTGACATCAAGCTCTGGCGAGGGCTTCCATATCACGAGAAGNGGGTATTACTGACGCGGATGGAATCTATTTCGCCGATCATGTCGCTGGATATGGCAAATTGGTATATTCTACCCTTAAGTTTTCGGTATTATAATACCAGAAGGAATAGTGGCACTTTAGTCATACTTTCTCGTGACTGAGCATAACTGTAACGCAATAAGA
The DNA here is from genome assembly GCA_905338385.1 of Darwinula stevensoni. Lineage (NCBI taxonomy): Eukaryota > Metazoa > Arthropoda > Ostracoda > Podocopida > Darwinulidae > Darwinula > Darwinula stevensoni. The sequence goes on along the minus strand of CAJPEV010004640.1, from coordinate 11,499 downwards.
CAGTACATTTTATAGAGATAGGAAAGTTAAAAACGTGTCACATGGAAAAATGGTCCATATGAACTTAACATGAAAATTCCATTTGCTCCATTCTCATGTTTTCCTCTAATTTATGCTTAAATTTTTCTTTAACAGGATTTTTATTTCATTTTTTTCCGCAGAAACGGAGCACTCACCGCAAGTGAAGGATGTCCAAAGGTTGTTGAACCATCGCGGTTAAAAGTCTGTCCTATGCTGAACCTTGAAAACCAGCCACAAGATTACTTAAGTCTTTTTCCCTGATGATGAAGAGATCTGAAGCCCAAACGTCTGCCACACCCCCCCCTCCTTTCCTTCTCTACGGAACTCACTAACATTAGGCGTGGGCCTAACCAACAGACCGTCTTCGGGTCAGGCCTAGGCCTACCTTTTCTTCGTTCAACAAAAGAAACTCAATCCTGGACTTACTGGGCCAATTAGGCCTAAAAGGATTAATCCCTGGTCTTCCAGACATCTTGTTGAGGACGTGTAACGTTAGGCCAATCGCAGGCCTATTCAGTCTCTCATGGCTCCTTGAAGAGAGTACGTTTAACGTTAGAATGAGGTCTGTTTCGAGTTCTATGAACTATTTCGGTGCGGACAAGGAACGTTAGGCCTATCTAAAGTTCCTCGAACCGTCGCGATGAGTTTTGAGGAGAAAATGCCTCTGGGAAGCAAGGAATACAACTTGGGCGCCATTCTATTAGTTCACAGATGTCCGAATGAGATATCTCCACATCCCACCAAATCGATCGGCCACTGCTAGCCACCATTTCAATCTCAGCTCATCTAATGAACTCGACAAAAAATTATCTCATACATTAAGAAAAGAAAATCCATACGTTGATACTAAGGTCGAAGACGTCATGAATCTGGTACATTTCCGGTACGATATCCGGCAACACTGGAGGACGGGACGGAGCCATCGCGCTAAGCCTAAATTAACGGCATCTAATTTCTTTTTGTAAATGGTGAAATGGGGCACTAGAAAAAAAATGCACATTTTGTCTCCCACTAGTCAATATCTTTCCTTTGGTTGGTCTCTTTCCTCCGAAAACTTCTCAGAAACCGTTGCTCAGGTGGGAGGAAAAAAAAATACCAGAACGAAATTCACATCCCTGAAAACCGAAATTCAGTGATCTCCACAACCCTGGGGGGATGGAGCTTCAAAATTGCTGGAGCCATTCTGTGTTGAGAGAGGAAAAAGTATGCCAAATTTTGTTCCTGTTGATGCTCTCAGAGAGGGATACGAGACGGTTGAATTTTGTCGCAGGAAGGAGATGAAACAAGCTAATAGGGGTTCTCGCGCCTATTGATTTCGCCTTGAACAAGACCTACAGACTTTTTAAACTTGGAGACTCTTATTGGGAGTGGAGGAAAGGGGGAGGGGGCTGTGGCAGACGTTTGGGCTTCAGATCTCTTCATCATCAGGGAAAAAGACTTAAGTAATCTTGTGGCTGGTTTTCAAGGTTCAGCATAGGACAGACTTTTAACCGCGATGGTTCAACAACCTTTGGACATCCTTCACTTGCGGTGAGTGCTCCGTTTCTGCGGAAAAAAATGAAATAAAAATCCTGTTAAAGAAAAATTTAAGCATAAATTAGAGGAAAACATGAGAATGGAGCAAATGGAATTTTCATGTTAAGTTCATATGGACCATTTTTCCATGTGACACGTTTTTAACTTTCCTATCTCTATAAAATGTACTGTCTTATTGCGTTACAGTTATGCTCAGTCACGAGAAAGTATGACTAAAGTGCCACTATTCCTTCTGGTATTATAATACCGAAAACTTAAGGGTAGAATATACCAATTTGCCATATCCAGCGACATGATCGGCGAAATAGATTCCATCCGCGTCAGTAATACCCAGTCAAAAATTTTCGTTGGTTTATCTTCCGGCCATTGCTGGGGGAGTTGGTCCATTGTCCAATGGGCCAAGATAGTCCGATGTGGCTGAGAAGGTTCCGAAAACCGGCGTGAAATGGAGCAAAAGTGGTCGTAATGGGGAGTCACTTCCCGGATACTACCAAGAAGAGTCCCCTGTCCCTTTGACACGGTTCCCTATGGTTCTCACATAGATCTCAAGAGAAGACTATCAAATTCCATCAAACATTTCCCTAAAGATGTAACCTAGCTCTGTAATAAACCAGGAACTTCCGGCCCGGAGGTCCGTGGGAGGATCCTCCTTTCCACAATCTGCCACGCGACAATATTTCTTCCGTTTACAGACATTGTCTACCATATTCAATTACGTGTGAAGTGTCTCTAACCTGCTTTAGGAGGACAGTCACCCTTGCATTCGCATGTGATTACTCTCCTGGATACTTCAGCATCTGGAGGGGATGTTGCCTGGGATGTTCTTGGCGGTAGTGAGTGTACCTATGTAAAGTACTCAGATAAGGCCCAGCTCCTTCATCTCTACCAGTTGAAAAAGCAGAAAGAGACGAAAATATGCATTCACCTCACTCCGAGATAAATAATGCTGTAGATGCAATTTTTTTGTCTGTTTTTTTCCTATTCCTTTTCACCATTGCGAAAAGTCGGCCGATGGTTGGGGCATGTTCGGTTTCCCTTTTCCTGCATTTCTTCGGAAAGCCCACTTCGTCTTCTCTGCGGAAATTCCCCCTTCTTCTTCACGAAATATTACGTTTAAGGGACATGAATGGGAAGTCCAACTTTCAAGCGAACGACCCTTTTCTTTGTTCGCGTCAGAAAAGCCTGTTTCGAATATTCGCCGAAATATCCTTCGTGATCATTCAGATCTTTCTGTATTGGCACCTTGAGGAATCCACCCGATTCCTTTAGTTTCCCAAATACTCGCGGATTTATGAAGTGAGAACACATAATGATGAATCCCATTTATCATGCAGTATTTCGAATGAAAAGGAGCCTTTTTCAATAATGAAGGCAACTATGGAAAATCCGAACGAGACGGAAATTTACTTGCGTGAACGAAACCCGATTCCGAATATGGAATGGAATTTTCCAGAAAATAAGAAGAAAGCTCCATTACTCGCTTTAGTCGGAGGGATCGATTCCGAAGTTTTTTTTTCGGAACAGCATATTTACGTTAAAAAAGGAGACATGGTTTCTGCTATGAATCTGAATCCCCTTCTCCGCGAATCAAAAGGGAACCCTCTTTCCGATGCTTTAGTCGGAATTATTTTTTACAGCGCACACAAACGATTTCGAATGACCTGATGCTTCCATTATGCAGTTCAACAATACCAACGACGGCATTTACTTAGTCGGGACCGGCAGAAACGGGCCAGAAGACTTCGGTGACATCAAGCTCTGGCGAGGGCTTCCATATCACGAGAAGCAACCGTGGGGGTCAGACGAGTGCAACATGATCAATGGCACCGACGGCATGATCTATCGTCCGTTCGTCGACGAGAATTCCGTTCTGTATGCCTTCATCTGGGAAATGTGCAGGTGAGTTCTTCGATTGTCCACCGTGTATGCTCTGAAATGAAGGCATTTGCTCTGAATATCTGTAATTGCTCAGGTCGGCGCACTTAACTTACGAGAAGAAGGTGGAATTTCGAGGGATACCGGGGCTTCGATTCGTTGTCGGTCCTGATATTCTCGGAGACCCGGATGTTTATCCGGAAAATCAGTGCTTTTGTGTAAATGGTGAATGCCTGAAAGCAGGGGTATTGGACCTCACCTCATGTACCGGTAAGTCCACACAGTGAAAATAAGATGCTGCCCGAGATAGGAAGCTCGGCATTAGAAAATTTCCTCCTTGGCTTCTTTGGAAATTTCTTATTTCCCTAAGCAATCCTGGTATAACCAACATTTTTGCATGATATGACGAGGAAGGATCAATCTTTCCTTGAAGTCTGGTACACTGAAGGGAACGATTTATAGAGTATAGTTGGCATCCTCAGGCAAACTTTTTTTTTGTGTAAAAGCGCCGAGATTGTTTAAAAAATAATGAGAGGGGGAGAGAGAAAGTCTAATGACGGAGTCCGTGCAGACAAACCTAACCGACCCCGTTTTCACTATAGGTGTCTCCCTGGTGGCATCCCTGCCGCACTTCTACTTAGGAGCAGAGGAATATTACAATAAATCCGTCTTGGAAGGATTGGAGCCGATGGAAGAGTGGCACCAGTGCTTCATCGACATCGAGCCGGTGAGGACCTGCCCTCGAGTCCCCAGTCGAATATCCAAACTTATACAGAGTGGGCGCAAAGTTTGTTACCAAAAATTTAAAAACAATTCTGGATGCCTAACTACAGAAACAGTGAACTTTGCACAGTAATGGTAGAAAGCTGGAGGCTTTTTCGAGCTCGCTTGTTCACTTTCAGCAGAATTAACGTTACATCTTTGATTAAAAATGATGCTTTACTTTTTCAGTGATTTTGCCCAATTTTTCTGCCAGGATCTCCAATGATTCCACTCTCTTTTCTTCCATTTGTGGGTGATTGATGGCTGAAGACTAGATGATAGTGGCTTAAATTAATGTTTTTTTTTCGTGGATGTGTGTGCATGAGTGCAATTCATGTGCGAACACAACACAGTGTCGGTCTCTCTGGCGGTTTCTTCTTGTTGTCAGAAGCAGGAGAAGTTCCACGAAATGGGAGGTGTGCTGGATCGCCCTCTTTCTGGGAGAATGCAAGTTCCTTCTCAGCATTAACACACCCCTGAATTACACCCTTGAATTTTTCCTGTGGTTTCATCTGAAGTACTTAAAAAAAAATACGTTCAAGGACATTGAAGAGCACACCAGTAGAATTCGGCGATCTTTCACGCTTCCCGTTTTATGTATTTTCTTAAGGAGCCCTTTGTTGATCTTGCGATCTTGCGGGAGGTCCTTGCTGCAATGTGTCCAGAGAAGTTTTAGCACTCTAGTGGGGACACTCATGCACGTCTATACATGAAACAATTTATATTCTCTCGTTATGATAAGAGTACGACATTTTGATCACTTTCGTCTCAGTGCTCAGCCATCATTCATCAGCTTGTGAAAGAAAATAGAGTGGAACCGATGGAGCTCCTAAGAAAAAAAAGAGCCAAAATCAGTGGAAATGTTTAAAAAGCGAATTTTTTGTAGGTAGCTGCATGTTCATTTTGCTCCAAATGAACAAATAAGTCCGAAAAGAATGTACACTTTCAAATATAATAAATTTCCAACTTGCACTTCAACTTCATGGCTTTTCTACCTAAGTCTACAGAATTTTCTCTTTCGTAGCACACTCCGTGTCCATCCTTGTCGAACTCGTCTGTGGCTTGTTGCCTCTTTCGAGAATTGGGAACACGGAATCAGAAGCATGTCTCAATCCGTCTTCTGACAGCAACAACAATTGGAAAAGAAAAATGTATCGTGCTTTATTAAGAGTAGAAATAGTAAAGGACTATTTCTATTCTATTAAGGCCTATTTATACTTCTAACACACCTGCAAAAAACTCTTCATTAAGGGTCTCATGACGGCAAAAAAGTAATAGAAATAGAAATCCAACATCAGTTGGAGATGCCCTTATGTAATCCGGTGCGTGGCACCTCGGGGGAAAAAGACTTGGTGCTAAGATCCGGCTCCCATGAAGCCTGGGTGTCCTTGAATTTGTTTCAACCTATACACTTTCGTCACCAGTGCCCACTCTTACCTTGTCGATTGATGATGCAGCATCTACTCAATCTTGACTTATTGCTTCCTTAGATAGTTTCAGCTGCTCCATCTTGGAATATCATTGAACCTATTGATATGATGAAGAAAAACGTAAAAAGCATTTATTATCCTCCAATCTACTTCACGAATCCACGATTGAGTCTGGAAGAGCTGAAAAAGCGATGAATTACGAGTAGGTCATAGTGGAGCTAGTCAGCGTACAGGGCAAGTTTGTTTCTTGTAGATGACAACTGGGATAGAAATTCAAAGGAAACCTTTGGTCATCCATCAGAAAGAAGTCGTGGGCGTCCACACTAAGCCCTCGTGCTTAATGATGTTTCGGAAGAAGCGTATAATCTTTTATAACAGTTTTTTTTTAAATACTTTTTTCATTATTTGGTAAATGTGTTGGGTTCTTGTCAATAGAATCAATCAGAATTTGCATTATGCGGGAGGGTGATTCGAAGAGGTACAGTGTCCCAGTTATGGTTGGGGGAAAAATGCTCAACTCCCAGGGATGGTTTTCGAAGTTTTCTGGGATTTTTTTGATACTGAGAAAAGATAATGCACGCATCTATAGAAGCTTATAAGTTTCTGTAGGTGCGCGCATGAGTAAAATATAAATCATGATTTGAAATCTAATTTCTTTCGCTAAAGCTTGCTAAATTTTGACCGCATATAGTCATATCATATTTTGCTTCAGGTCAAAAATAGTTAGAAATGTACAAATAAAGACTCCCTGAAGATAACTGTGGTTATTGAAGATCACTGACTTCAGATATGATTCAGGGGGTGTTAAAGCTGCAAATTCAGATGGAGATCGCTGGCGTTGCATTTGACACACATGGAGCCCGTTCTTCAACTCAACTGAACTGAATTCCTTTCGTAACATCAACTTAAAACACATCTAAAAACGTCAACTTACCATCAACGATGCCACAGCATTGCTGTTGCGAAGCGGTAGTACTTACCAGGCGGCTTTTATGCTCCGGAGTCTTCTTCCACGGTTTTAAGGGAGCGATACCAGCCGATTCTTATTCAGCACTGCACAATAAAATTTTGGTCTTCCGTCTCTGTCTTTCTCTTTCATTGCATTTCATTATTCGAAAAAATTTTTTTTTACAAATGCTCTCACTTAATTTTCTCTTTCCTCCCATAGTTGACCGGGTTGCCCCTGAACGGTGGCAAAAAATTTCAAGTGAACTTCAACTTGAAGCCATCCGAGAAATATTTGAGCTTCGCGAATGTCTCGCATATGATTTTCCCAATATTTTGGGTAAATGAGGTACTCATCTCTGTTTCCATCATTTCAGAGTCTGATAGATTTACATGGAGTGAATACGAGGCGAATATATGGTTTTAAAAAAAATTATATTAGACACCTACCAAAGCTCTTTTTCTGATAGTATCTGACAGTAACTGATAACCGATAGTAACTAACAATATTGCGATACTGACGACTTCGACATTTCGTTATGGTATCTGGAATAATCTCATTCCACAATTCGCCCCGAATTCCTTATACTCTCGAATTTACTAGATCCTTGAGTGGAAATCAAATGACATGCCATATTGTTGGGTCCCTCATCTGGATTGATTTCAGAGTGCAGCCCTGACCAAGGAGCTGGCCGACGAATTCCACAATCGAATCATTCTGCCTCAAGAAGTGCTGGCGATCGGGTCGTGGACGGCCGTCGGCGTCGGACTCCTCACCGTCGTAGTAGTGGGAGCCATCACCGTTCGAGAATATCGAAGGAGAGGATTTCGTCCCTACTAAGCCCTCCGAGACCGGTCGATCTGCGGGGTTACCCATTGCGGCTACACAAAGTCACCATGTGATACTATTATTTAAAAAAATGGGAGAACTCGACATGGAATCGATCATACCGTATCCATACGGCATCCATACCGCAATTTAAACAGAAATAAGATATTCGGATGAAGATGCTTTGGCAATCTGTTGATACTTCCTACCTCGACGGGCATAATAAATATTTTTCACATATCTTCTGAATCGGTTGCTGAAACTCGATAGGCAGGACAAATGAATACCAGAGGGGCGAATTTCATTGAACCAATGAAGTTATGGCTGTTGCCATGATGTTAGCATACGTATTGTACGCTTCCATTGCTGTGATCATATCTCTATCTATGTTCATTGACGTATGCGGTCTGAGCTGTATAAAGGAATGAATATTATAATGGCATGTGTTTTAATTATGCTTTGTGAACTCATTGACGCCCTTCAGATAGATAATTCCTGCATTGACTCATGGGAAAAGTACTCTCATTATCGTCTCTGGGAAGTACCATTGCCTGAAAATTAAAGAAGCGGTGGTGAAAGTCATTTGGTGGGGACGTTTGTTCCTTCCTTTTACACTTTCCAGCAGTTCTGAGCACTGCCTTTGAATCCTTTGTCCAGTTAGGAAAGTAGGATGACTTAATGCGCTTGAAAGTATTCAGGTCTACTTAACAGCGCTCCAAGAAATCTGCAGCAGTAATTGAGTAGCACCAATTTTTCACAAGGAAATGCTTTTTGACAGAGTAATAGGATGAAAAAATGGGGAGGAACGATGTCTCTGCATACTGCCTTCGTTCCTAGTCGAAACTTTGACGTAGTTGTGCAAATAATGTATACAATCAAGTACAAAACAGAAGTTGAACTTTCCGGAGCCGAACTGGATGTAGGATTAGTCTCCGGTTTCTGCTTTTCCACCACAAGCACCAACCGTTTTTCGCTGGCCTGCCCAAAGCCAGCGAAGCGTGCGAACCCTCCACTTATCGTTTTTCCTCTACATTTTCTTGGGTCCATTCCTTCGTATCCCTGTGACAGTTGGCATCGCATTTTTGCGAAATGAATTCACTCCATTCATGTGTGCTCTGGAAACTATCTAGTTTCTACTGTGTTTGATTTCCAAATTGCCTGGAATACCCCAGGAAGCAACTCCTGCTTCAATACTTGTGATGAATTCCGCCGGCATCCAGGAACCTTGGATTCGCGTCCGAAAGCTTTCTACGGATCGACGGATTGAAGGGAAACCTCTTCACGGTGGTTCCTCACTCCGCTTGGAAATCTACTTGCGACTGCAGTCGCTAGTAATTTATAAAGAAGGTCTTTGGTCGACTTCTTCCAGATTCTCCAGTCTCTTCAATGGCGCCGAACGTGAATCCCGCTTTGGGTCATTGGCCTCCGTCCTGCATTAGAACGGCCTTTCTTGGTCTGAGCAGATCGTCTTGATAATCGTAGCCCATGGACGGCTATAGCAGTGACGTACATTTCGTTTGGGTGGGTCAGAATCTTTCGGAACACCTTTTAGTCTGTTAATAGTCTGTTGCTACAAACCCCCAACACACTTGTCAGCACTCATTTCCTATCGCTAAAGATGTCCGTAACAAGTTCTCATTACATGCAAGGATTGCCCTCGTGTGCCATTATTACAGCAATAACATAATGCTGGTGAAGCATTACGGTGTTATCGACGTGAGACAAGCCTTCGTGAAGGATCATGCAGTAGCGAGGCTTTGCGATATTTAATAATGGAGTCGAAGAGAAATTTAGTGGAGTCGGATCTGAAGATCGTGGCGGCCATGCTTCATGGAAATGTCAGCTAATTATGCGATCACCAAAATAAGCAGCAGTCAGCAGTGTTTTCACAGTCCGTGTAATAGGGGAGGGGTGCACCATCTTGCATGAAGGTTATCTCATTCAATACGCCATGTTGCATAGGTGCAGAAATTACGTCACGTTCCGACATGGACCAATATCCGTCACTGTTTACTGTTACTGTTCTCAGAAAACCTTTGGTAAACAACCATCGTTTTGATGTGCAGCCTGTCAGCGAAATGAGTTTCTGACACTGAGGAACCTCCAGGATGTCTCTTTTGCCAAGTGTCAAATTGTGAAACCATCTGTATACTTTTCAGATACGCACATAACGTCCTGTTTCATTTGCTTCCCTGGAAGAGAACTTATGGGAAACATTCTGCTGCAGCTAAAAATTAATGAGGACAAAATTATGCTATAAAAAAACTCGAGCGATCTGCTTATAATGAAAATGCCTTAAATCCAGCGAGTTTTATATCACTTGAGATCACGCGATCGGCGAATACCCATGTTTCAGATGAATTTTGCATTTGCTATTATTTATTATTGTTTTTTCCTGGAGCTCCGTAGATGTGACCATTGCGAGCGTTTCCATGAAGCCTACACCAACTCGCCTGTTTGTCACCATATAGTGGTGGAAAAGACACCCATATAAAAGACAAGGGCAAAAAAAGAAGACTCCTAACACTCAGTCGGAAAATCTCTGCTTCTGTTTTCCTTTTTCTTTCCGAAACTTGAACCGAGCATCGGCAGATATGTTCCCCAGTAAAGGGCGGCACCTGTACATGTACTAACGTCGCCATTTATAGGAGCAGTAATTCATGAAACATTAGGCAGCGCCTGTAACTCATGCACTATTGGGCACCGAAGGTCTTTTTGTGACCTTTGACCTCATACCCACCTTATCCAGTGACCTAGGTTCTCGAAAATTTTTGGATAAGATGTTCCTGCTGGGAAATTTCTGATGCAGTTTCAAGGATATAAACAGAATGGAAACGCCGGTACTCACCACTACATCTGCGTGATTTTGATATTTACCAGCTAATTTCAACATTTGACCCCGAATGGGCCTCATCAGAGGTAAAAAACCTAGACGAAAATGTACCTCCATATCTCAGGGCTATCCAGTTAAAAAATCAGCAAGATCGGTCCATAGGTTTCTTGTCGAACCTTTTTCGGTATTTTTATATAATATGACCTCGAATGATGGTACTCAGAGGTCATATCCCAGGCTTAAAATACACCTCGACATCTCAGAAATATTTAGGGAAAATTTCATTGAAAACAGTTAATAACTTCTCTGTCTAAGGTGGGATTCAAAATACCTATCATTTGGACCTTTCTGACCTCGTATCTCACGAACGGGGTCGAGTTGAACTTGGCATCCACCCAGGCGTATAGCCCAACGCCCATGTATTCGACCCAGCATGGATGCCTGCTTGTAACACTCCATGTCACCGTCCATGATTTCTAAGCGCTTTTCGAGCCTTTGGCTGGTCGTCTAGTATGGAGCTTGTTAAACGACTGGAACCTGGGGACCCACAATCACGGTTAGTCTTAGCGCTACAATCTCTAGCCAGTGTCTGTTGACACTTGGTTAGACAACAATTTGTGTACGGATGAGGCCCACTTCTCACTTCATGGTCAAGCCAACTCTCGAAACTGCGTTATCTGAGCAGACACCAATTCACGTGTTCGTGCTGAGCATCCATCGAAAGTCGTTATTGTGACAGTTTGGTGTGGATTCACTGGCCATCATCATTCATCATCGGACCGCACTTGTTTGAAGAACCAATGGACACTGGATTTCGAACAGTAACAGTGAACAGTGAGTGATATCGGTCCATGTCGGAATATGACGTAATTTCTACACCTATGCAACGTGGCGTTTTGAATGAGATAGCCTTCATGCAAGATGGTGCACCCCCCCCCCCCCCCCCCATTACACGGACTATGAAAACACTGCTAACTGCTGCTTATTTTGGTGATCGCATAATTAGCTGACATTTCCATGAAGCATGGTCGCCACGATATTCAGATCCGACTCCACTAGATTTCTGGTTGTAGGGATATCGCAAATCGGTTGTGTATCGTGCAGCGCCTGCTACCTCAAGTGACTTGAAAGATGCCATCCGGCATCCTTGTTGAACGTTGGACAACTTCGTTCAGTTGTTTGTGTCAATTGTGTCAGTTGTCTATCGCGTCTCACCACGAATGCAAGCCACATTGGACACGAATGGTAGTACCATTAAGCAGATGTAG
>CAJPEV010004639.1:0-20362 GCA_905338385.1 Darwinula stevensoni | reverse complement strand
ATGTCTTAAAGATATCCCTTTCGGGATATCTCTAAGATATCGACTGAAGATGTCTAAAAGACGTCCCGAAGACATCCCTTGCGAGATGTCCGAAACCGTCCGAAAGGAGATGTCTTCAGGATATCCTATAAAGACAGGGGGACAAGTCGTCCAGTTAGGGACATCCCTGGGATATCCCTGTGCTGTGTGGGTTATTGCCATTTTCAAACTCAACCATGATGTTGAAATCTCATTCAAACTCCACTGATGTGTGGAGCGGATTGTTTCCCTATTAGAGAGCTCCGGTTGAAGCTAGTGCACGTCTCTGTGCGATGAATGGTTCCTGAAACGGAAATTTTGCCGTCCATGGGTTTATTCGTTTTTCTCCAAAGTTCTGGGGCGATGGGGGAGGATGGACACCATGGGTCGCTTCTAATTGCTCGTTATCAGGTCGGGAAAAGACTGCAAAATAAATTTTAATATGCATTGACAACTATCAGGAAACATTTGGCGCTCTGAGTTAACGACCCATCGTGCCACAACATGAGCCATTAAAATAAAATCAAGATTACAACCAGAGTAAGTTGAGATAGTAGCTCATGCGCGCAGGTATTGAACTATCCCGAATCCAATTCCAATAGGAATCAAGACTTTTCATTGAAATAAACAAACGGCAAAAATCGAGATGTCACTCTCAACAAAAACGAAAAAAGCGTCTTCTACAGAAAAAATGTCCGCACAATTTGTACTTCCCATGAGGACTACTCTTTTTTTTTCAACTGCACTTTCCTGGCACTTCAGCTGGAAGATATGGATCAGAAGACATGAAGAGAAACAGCTGGGAGCGCTGTAAACAGCTTTACCCATAGTACCCCCGGGACCCATGGTGCCCCACCCTCCCCTATCTCGCCAATCGCAGATCCGACGGAGCTGATAATTTTTTCTTACGGAATTGATAGATTGATTGCAATCGCTTAGAATTTTTTTTAATCGCGAAATATGAGATGGTCGAGCGCACTGCCAGGTTGAGTTATTATGGAATGATCTCTTGCCAGTCCACTGCTGGCATTCATGAAGTGAATGTCAGCAACTTGCCAAATGTTACCTGAAGAGAACGGAGTGTTATTAGGGTAGGTGATACAAATTCCAACCCCTTCAAGCTCAAAATCCGCCCCTCAACTACGTTTGGAAATTTTTGTTGCTATCTATGCCATTCGAGAGGAAAATGCACACACTGTCCATTCACATATTGAGTTCGGACATGACATTGGTGCAATTTGGTTGAAAAAGGCTGTTTGAATGTTTGATTACGTTGAATTATGTAACGTAGGGGCCGGACATTATAGCGGGGTCGGAACTCGTCTCACCTACCCTACCCTAGATAGTTCTTTCCAAGCTCCTTTCTTCACGTGATCTTTTCATTTTTCATGTATTCAAAGTCCTGCACTAACTATTATAGTGGACTACCTCATGCTTGCATGCAAAACTTTTTGGAGAAACTTTGACAGAAGAAAGTGTTTCAAAATTCACTCAGAACTCAGAAGTTCTTAAAATGCAAGAAAGCTCACACTTGCACAGTATTACTTGAACTGTTGTCATTACTTAAGTACATCTCACATTTCCTTTTCCTTTGGGGATCCTCTGAGGTTGGCTGCCATCAAATGTTTCCACTGGAACCATATGAATTTATTGATTCCTTACAAAGAGAATTGCTTCCTGTACCTCCTCCTTCAGCATAATTTAGTTTACTTAACTATCACCAAACCTTTTTCATTGGTTATATTAAAGTTAGAACAGCAAATGGTCAACATATTTCCAGATTTATATTAGTCACCTTCTAGATATTGTGTTACTCCCACTGTAACAAACAACTAACTCAACTTCAAATGGAGAGACTCCTGCTGTCATTCTTAATATCACATGAAATTCAAAGAGCCAGATGTATATGAAATATTCAAGAACCTGCCCAGTCCACTGCTGGAATTCTTGAAGAGAAGAGTGAAAGTGCATCCTTCCTGACTTCATGATCTCTTCCAGTCAGCCTACCAGTTGCCAAACTTAGAAAGCCTTGGGTCTCTTTCCATGAATATCATTTGATCTAAAGGAGTAGAGGCTTCAGAAAATGCTTCATCTTGTGACTTTTGTATTCTGTTTGACCTATATTCTTCCTGGCTTTGGAAACTCTGACAAACCTCATCCCCACATCATTATCATTGTTGCAGATGACCTGGTAAGTTTTATTTTGCTATGGATATAATGATATGCCTGAATAAAACCATGTATGAGGAGTGTGTAATCCCCAAAATCCTGTAATGTTGCTCTCACCTTTCAAGGGCTGGAATGATGTGAGCATACATGGCTCAAGCCAGATTCCCACTCCAAACATCGATGCTCTTGGGATTCATGGTATAGTCTTGGGTAGGTATTACGTGACACCTTTATGTACACCATCACGCAGTGCCCTTATGACAGGGAGGTATCCAATCCATACAGGTAAGATCAGGTGATTCTCTCATCAGGAACATTCAAATTCACACAATATATTGATTGTAACATGGATTCTCTTTGCAATACCTCTGACTTATGTGTATATCCTACAGGAATGCAGAATGATGTTTTATATGCAAGTGAGCCTTGGGGATTGCCATTATCATTCCCACTTCTCCCAGAACATCTGGCTGGATTGGGTTATTCTCGACATATTGTTGGGAAGTGGCACTTGGGCCACTTTCATAGGCGATACACACCTACTTTTCGAGGCTTCCAATCTCACTATGGATATTGGACTGGACATGAAGATTATTATGATCATACAGCTCAAGAAGGGGTGATTCCTTTTCATCAATTTTTAACATTCAAACCCCATTATGGGAAATTTCCTGTTGAACCCACTGATTGATCAGAACTGACCCCAAGACATGGTTGATTGATGCCTTGGATTATTCTGTATTTGGGACATACACCTCAACAGAGTTTGCAAGAGTGCTGTCTTCACTCAGCTTTCCTATCATTACAAAATTTGAGACCAGGAGTATTTTCACATTCAAATGAACAAATGAACATATGAAATCACTCTGCAATAAGTTACAGTTAGTAATAATTATTAAAAAAACAAAAATATACCTAGACAATAATGCAACCAAATATAATTTTTATGGAAATCAAGAATAAGTTAAAAGTTCCACTGGCCACTTAATAACAGTTGATATGGACAGGTCCATATCAACTCTGAATTATCATCTACAGAGAATTCTCTTGGGACTTCATTATTCTCCATCCATGACATTGGGGTATGGATACAGAAATAGTGCCAGCAAGTTTCATGTGATGTACTTGCTGCCAGCATGAAGGGGATCCTTGAATGCCAGTCTTTGGGTCAGATTTGACCTCACATCATGATTAGAGGGTTGAGCATCTTGTGATTTTGTCTCACTGGGGCTGCCAAAAATGCAGTTATTCATTTTTAGGAATACTGGGGATATGACTTTCGGAGGAACATGACAGTGGACAGAAAAGCATCTGGAATTTATGCAACTGACCTTTTGACAAATGAATCTTTGACCATCATTCGAAGTCATGACCCTTCTGCTCCCTTATTCCTTTATATTGCACATCTTGGAGTACATTCTGGGAATCCTTACCAACCACTTCAAGCTCCCTCTGAGTATATCAAACGCTTCAGTCATATTAAAGATATCAAAAGGAGGACCTATGCAGGTAACTAAAAAGTCTTGGCCTAGTAACAGTAGTTAGATCTAATCTTTTCAAGGTTTTCATTGAGTTATGTAATTGTCTTCCTTGATACAGCAATGGTGACAAAAGTAGATGAATCTGTGGGCTATGTGATTGAGGCTCTCCATAAAAAAGATATGCTAAGGGATGCCATAATCCTCTTTAGCACTGATAATGGAGGACCTGCACAAGGATTCAATCAAAATGCTGCCTCAAATTGGCCATTACGTGGTGTGAGTTTTCCATGGCCTTCTTTACTGATTACTAGTACTACACCTATTATTGAAAATTTTATTTCATTACCTCCAATGGTTTGTCTCATCCAGAACACTAGAGAAAAGAGCTCTTGAAAACAAAAATGTGCTGGGATGCTGATGTGGAAGTGGCATAGAATGGATGATTCCACCTTATGAAATAATTAAAAATGTGTGTTCTAGTCCAAGTAAAGAAAATGTTTCATCAGTTGTTGAGGTACAAAACAGATTGTGAGATCCAATAAAAATAAAAATAAATGCAATCAGATCCTGGCAGGCACTTAAGCAAATAAATATTTAAGAATAAAAAGGCTAGATTAGCTCTTATGAAAACCATCAGTGAGTGCATGACAGCTTGAAATTCAGCAAATACATGTGTTCATATATCACAGGTGAAAGCAACACTGTGGGAAGGAGGCATAAGAGGTGTTGGTCTCTTGTGGAAGGCAAAACTGAAAAAACCTGGGAGAGTTTATCCTGATCTGGTTCACATTTCTGACTGGCTACCAACTTTGTACTCAGCTGCAGGTTAGTGCTATCACTTAGAGATGACTAAGAAAATTCTAGATTTCACTTACAATTATGACAAGGGATGAATGACCAAAGTAGCCTTAATGTCTTCCTTTTCTGATTTCATGAACCTACAGGTGGTAATCCTATGGATCTGGATGCAGGAATTGATGGAGTGGATGTCTGGAAGGCTCTTATCAATAATAAATCCTCACCAAGGAGGGAAATCCTGCATAACATAGAAACTTCATCTGGTATCTATGCTTCACTCATGGTTGACAATTGGAAACTGATTACAGGTTAGTGAAATAAGAGCAATCCTGGAGATTGTAGAGTAAAAAATAGTTCATAGCTTGGTTGCCTATAAGATTCTCAGTATTAAGATACCAGTCATTGCATTGACAGGTGAAATTTATGGAGGGGAATGGAATGGATGGTATGGGCCCAGTGGACATGAAAATGACACACAAAGTGACCACAGGGATAAATTTCATTCTACAAGTCTGGCAAATCAGCTACTGGCTAGATTTCGCAGGGAAAAAGCACGTCATACAGAGAAGCAGTCCCTGAAGCGAGTAAAAAAGGGGGAAGTGACATGTGGACCTCCACCACCCCATGCTATGCATAACTGCCAGGGAGGCAGAAGGCCGTGCCTGTTCAATGTTCTGAATGATCCTTGTGAATATGTGAATGTAGCTTCAGAGCAACCAGACATTCTGGCTCAACTGCTGAGAAGACTTCAGCATTATAATCAGACAGCTGTACCACCTCTCAGGAAGCCTTCTGATCCAAGAGCCAATCCAATTTACTGGAATTATACCTGGACCAACTGGATGGATTATGTTTCTGTCCAACCAACAGAACAGAAATTTTTTTACTTCTGATGCAAAACAGCAGATATCAAGAAGGCTGTCAGTGAAAACAGAAATAAATATGGGTTTCAAAAAAGAATTGCAATGCCTTTCATTAATACCAAAACTGATACAGGCACATGATAAGCAACAGCAAAACATGTATCAGAGCACAAATAATTTTTTAGTACTTTCAATGTAATGAATCTGTGCAGTCACAAGAATTGAGAGTCCAAGAAAAGTGATTCATTGGTCTGAGTACACATGTTTGCATAGAGAAGCTCACTGAAGTCAAAGAAGTCATCTGTAGTCTGAGTCTCAGAAGTGGAATGTATATTGGAACTTGAAAGGTCAGTTTCAAGATCTTGAAGAAGATCATGGACACTAAATTCTGTTTGTGTTTGAATACTGGAGAAAGCTGTATCAAAATTAATTGGATTTTTGAAGGAGTCATCACTGTCAACCTCTGAAAACTGAGGCATATTCATATTCATATCTTCATCTTGTTCCTTATCTTCTGCAGAAGGAAAGTAGTAATTTGATTGTGCACAACTCATACTAAGGAGAGTGGAGCCATTCTGTTCATTGTCCTCTGACCACATCTTGTCCATGACATCTACACTCAACTGTCCATCTATATTCCCATCATTTTCAATTGGACAGGTTTGGATTTCTGCATGCTTGATGGTCTTTGGCTGTAATTTGTCAGTAAGAGCAGCTGAGGAAACCATCAAGCTGGCTATGTTCCCAGTTTGAGCTGTGGAATGTCTGGTCTTCTTGTTGGTGTACACAGAGAGACGAGTCTGCACTTCAGCACTTCGTTTCCTTTTGATGTGCTTATGGGAGGGCTCCACATTGCGTCGCAGTGTACGCTTTTCATGCGATTCTGTTTGAGTACCAATATCAATCTTCCACTTCACTGATGCTGACAGTTCAACCAATGCATTTGCAGCAACCAAAGCCATGTGGGGAGGATCAGAACATGATGGAGATTTAGGTGTTGTAGATGTAGCATATTGTCCTACACCAACACCAGCAAATGTGCCAATAGCAGCAAGAGAAGCAGGGCCATGATTCAACCGATGCTTTGGATCCTGTAACACATCATATCCATGTCCACTGACTTTTGCATGGAGTAACAGTGCTGCCCAGGAGTAATAACATCCTCCACAACTACACTGATACACAAAGCCACAACCTTTCAGGTGTTCAGCATAGGACCACTTGCAGCCAAAACATCTCTTGCAACTAGTACAATTAAATTGCTTCTCAGCATGCACCTTCAAGTAGTGCTGTTTCAAATACTTCATTTTTGCAAAAGGAGACTTGGGTGTGGCCTGTAGACCATATCTACATCCAGGAGCAGGGCAAAAATACTGCACCTTAACCTTTGATTTTTGCTGTAGGTGATCAATACCTAAGCCATGATGGCGAACCAGATGCATAGCCAATGCAGAGGAATGTGGCAACACCTTGCTGCACCCAGTCACACTACACAGCACACTGTTATGAATAGAGCTCAGTGTGTTCTCAGGAGGGCAAATTCTAATCACTTCTTCCTGTTCCATGCCAGATAGGAATCACACTAAACACTTCTGTATAATTACCTTTTGGCCTGGATGGTTAAGTTTTGCTTGAGTAAGACAGATACCTGAGAAAAAATTAATGGCATAACATTTTCTTGGCAATATATTTCACATTGTACACATCTGCAGAGTGCATGGAAGAAGACTCTCCACAGAGGGCCATAGCTTACACAAGGAACATGTCTTAAATCTATTTCACAGCTTATTCTCTGTAAGCATTACCGGTGTTAAGTGAAATTCTGCTATATCCCTAACACATATATTGCATGCTATGTAATAACTTTTTCAGTCTGCCAAACATTTATAATTTCAAGCGCTATTTCCATGGATCTGGTCAATTCTATCAAGGGAAGATGTCAGATCCCTTTTTTTTTAAATAATGAAACATTAGTTATGGAAAGCTAATATCAGCATCTTCTACTTTCAAATCCTGGATGATTCTTTAATATTTTTTGGCATTAAATGATTTGAAGGATGCTCAAATGAAAACCAATTAAAAATTAATTCTTAAAATAAAATCGCATGCTAAGGTCAATCCTTGGCAGCCATTCTCTGGAGCCCCTTTCTATACTCTACCAAAAGTGTCTTGATAATTTTAGGAGATGAACTGCCGAAATAAACGACAGCCCACATCCAAGTGCTTATTTTCCCGGTCCTCCAAGGAAGTAGAAGTGAAAGTAACTGAAAATGTTGGGAATTCTTAACCCTACTCGGTGAACTGGTTGTATAATGACTTGAAAAGCTCATAGCCCAATCGTAGAAAAGGCCTATGTAGGCCTAAACTTTCCGAGTACAAGGGGTGTAAACAAAAGATAGGCCTAGCCTCGGGTGATCAGACTTTTTTTCGGATAATCCGGGACACCAAGATGGAAAGGAAAACTCAAACCGGGACTGTTCCGGTAAAACCGGAACGTCTGGTCACCCTAGCCTAGCGCATTATATCGAGTGGGCTACGCTGAGTCTCTTAGGCCTTAGCCTGCCTCATCTAACTTAAGATGTGGAGAAATGGTACCTCCGTCACTTATGAAAGCAAGATTTCCCTTGACCAGGTTCACCGAACTACCACATCCTCTATCTGGCTTCCTGGGCGAGACTTCCATCCGACATATGCATGGGCGTACGGCCTTCTGGCTCACCCTCAACCACATTTGAAAGCTTAAATCCGTAGGTGGGATGGGACTGACAAAACAACTCTTCTATCAGCGACCCTATGACAACGAAAGTCCAAGTCTTACCAAAATATGAACGTGATTCCATCCCAAAGTTTTGTCTTGATTAAACGGTACAATAACATTTGCATTTAGCAGAATTACCGCGAATACCACTTTGTCGTCCAATCAACAGATGACATCTGGTCATCAGCTGCAGATTCCGAAAACTTAGATGTCCCTAACCCTTCGTTTTTCACTCATACTTGAGTGCTGGAAGAACATTACTGCAATGTGTTTCACGTGAGTCAAGTAAAAAAAAGTCTGACTC
This sequence comes from Darwinula stevensoni, assembly GCA_905338385.1. NCBI lineage: Eukaryota > Metazoa > Arthropoda > Ostracoda > Podocopida > Darwinulidae > Darwinula > Darwinula stevensoni. The sequence goes on along the minus strand of CAJPEV010004639.1, from coordinate 11,971 downwards.
GAAAAACACTGTAGTTTCCCATTCATTTATGGCTCAAGAAAAACAAATTGCATGAAAATCCTTGATCATACTGCCATATTCAAATTCTGACTTGCATCAGATATGCTACAAAAATCGAATGAGATAAAATGGAGTGACGTTTTACACTTTTTTTCCTAAGTTTCTTTTACCATCCGTCATATATGATCGATGGTCGATATGGACGATGATCTCTCTTTCATTGACTTGACTTTGTCTTTGTCTTTCTTTGTCTATGAATGAGGAAAAAAAAAACTCAGGCAGGGATTCTTGATGACTGCGACTTCGCAGGAAGAATCGGCAAAAGGGATTACTTCGTAATCAGCTTCATCCCCAAGGCCGAATTCAATCGGGGGATTAAATATGGTCTACAGCGGAAGCCGGATTGACCTATAAAGAAAACGGGAGCAGGAGACCTGTCGGCTTCTGTAGATCGATCGACCCTTGCAATACCAAGTCATTCGCGATAATTTTTAAAACTTGTTGACGTAAATATTTAATTATTAGCGTTATAGTCCAAAAATCAACCATATCTACCTAAGAGGTTGAGAAGAGCAACAATATCGCTCTTCATGAAATGATGAAATTGTCTGATTTTAGTACATGAAATTTGCAAATGGTAGAACTGTGAGATTTTTTAATGCTATCAAGATGTCCATGCACTTATCACCTTTCGGTTGACGATAATTTTAGCAAGTGACGATACCATTTGACCTTGGCTTTGGCATGTTCAAGTGAACAAAGTCGACAAGATTTTATGGTGTTGAAGTCTTTCCGGCGATGGGAAATGGATTAACTTCAAGGTGATGAAGTTAACTCAAAGTTTACCATGATGAGGTATTGTTAAGTTTAGGAATTCCTCCAATTCTAAGTTTAGAAGTAACTCAACTTTGCGGAGAAATCAAGATAAGTACTAAATGGGGCTTGCATGAGAATTTTTTGCGAGAGGAGGCTCATCTCCATAGAATAGCGGCCCGCAAACTTTTTTATTCTTGCGACCCCTAGCGACCCTGGCCTAGCGTTGCGCCCCCTCTTCTTCTGGGAGGAGTACCAGGAAAAGGAGCCAGTCCCGCGGATGTTTTATTCATGCAATGATTTAAATTAGGGCTGTACCGATGTATCGGCTAACACCGGTATCGGCCGCCGGTGTTGCACTATTGGCACTATCGGCCGTCGGTCTATGCCGGTGCCCAAAGGCCGGGCAAAGCGAAGAAAAATGACGTGAGGGTGTTCACGCGGCTAGGCGCCGGCCCTCCTGTCTCACTTCGGCCACTCCTCCCAGCCTCTCCCAGACAATAATATCGATTGGATTATATTCCAGCCGGGTTATAGGAACTGGCAGGGGAAAGGAGCGGTAAAGAAGGGAAGTCATTGCGTCTCCATTTACGTTATGCTTTTGCAAGGGATGCGTCACTAAATGCTCTCAACAGCAGCAATGGATGACGATCTAACCACTGACAGCCTCGTAGAGACACAACAGGTTGGATGGGACCAAAAGTGGTCTCTATCGTTTCAATAAGGCCTACTGATAAGTATCACATGGCTTCCAATTAGGCCCATTTGAATATATAGACGATTTCTTCTACAGGCCACAATTGTTACCGGCACCGGTCGATGGTTATGAGGAAAAAATCGGCCATCGGCCCACCGGCCAAATGTGGCCACCGGAACAGCCCTAATTTAAATAAAATGAAAAAATGAAAGATTACAACAGTTCAAGGACTGGGTCGCAGCTAGGAATTGGATGATTGGTGACCGAATTTGAATGAAAACGAAGCCCATGTGTTTCTGGGCCCACAAACAATCGAATCGGGAGAGAAGCTGAGAAGGAACGTGAACATTTTTCAGTAAAAAAAAAACCAAAAGATTCCAAAAAAGACATAGTTTTTGAAATTGCACATTGTAATATAATTATTTAAAAAAAAAACTAAAAGCCCATGACTTGTTGCGCACTCCTTGGGACCCTCTCTCGCCGCCCCCCCCCGTTCCGTTTCAGAACCGCTGCCATAGAAGCTGACGATGAAGTCAGATAAGCTTGAAGCCAGACCCGTGCATGCCAAGCTACATCTTTCTCATCTCCTGTGCTTCCTTTTCGGGTCCTCCATGTTCCCTCGCAGAGAAAACTCTTTCCTTTATGCATTTAATCTCTAAAATTGTTGATGGTAAATTAAACTGCATCACGATGGGACATAAAAAATGTCTGAAGTCGAAGACGGGAGAGAGCTCCCCTCCCCGGCCGGGTTCCCGCCGGGCCCGAAAGGGGAAGCGGGAACGGATTGCGAATGCCTGCCGCATGGCGGATGAGAGCGTGCGGGTTGACTCCACGCTTCGTTGGTGCTCCGTCTCTCGCACCAGAAAGAAGATGGCGTGATTTGTGAATTGGAGCAGATGGATGTGATATGAGAGAAACGTGGTGTCGGCTCGCATATGACTCGTCATTTGCCATCATGCACCTATTCGCGGTCCAGTTCCTTTGGTCCAGAAGGGATGGAGTTAGCGATAAAGGCCTCTAGCAAAGCCACCATCCGTTATTTGTATATAAAAATATATAGTATAAATTAAATCGAAGATCGACCGGCTGGGATCGAGAGATAACACCAGGGTATGCATGTCATTCCTTTTAGAAATTTTAAGATGCGACAAATCGCTAATGATTCTAGTCATCAGTCAAAGATTTAATTAACTCAAATTTTCGATCGATTAGCAGCTGTGAATAAATGATATGGTGATGCTTATCGATGGAATGGACTGGATCCTCGGTTCAACCGGAAGCGTGGATTTCATTCTTCCCCGACGATTCACGAATTCACGATAGTTAACATGAATGTAGTGCATCGACGAAGCCAGGTGAACTCTCTGGTGCCACTGCATTCTTGTGAAATCACCATAGATGCATGTAGCGCGGTGCACTTGGATCCGCTGCAGGGCAACACTGCCGGCTGAAGTCGGCACATCGAACCGAGACATCCACGGAACCGCGACCGACTTCTAGAGACTCCAGGCTCCCCGAGATTAACGCGCTCCTCCTTCCACGCGAGCATGAACTTTCTCAGATCCCTCGCAGTCGGACGGCATCGTCCATCGCGGGTGGAAGAGTTGTCGCGTTCGTGGCTTTCCGTTTCGTATTTTAGTGCTGAGAGGTGGGTGACAGCACTGAAAGATCATGCAGGAATCCAATTCTGCATTGTTCAAAAGTACATTTTGAATATAGGTGGGTTACAAAGCACAATTTCGGTAGTAATTGCATGCAACGTTTCACTTACCAACATAAGCTTGTTGATGGGGGGGAGGGGGGGGGGGATCGCTAATAGCTCATTTCGCTAGCGATATTTCCCAAAGGGAATGAGCAATAATTGCAGTTCCTTCTCCACGGATCTGCGCTAATTAAGCACAATGTTCTCATTACCACACCTATCTGTCTTATGGGATACACCTCCAAGAACAAACGATATCCCCAGAACACAAGTAAGAACTGATCGTTTCTCCAGTGTGCACAGGTCCAGTTCACCGATGTTTCCACTCATTTCAAAACTATCTCTTTACTTCCCCACGGAATAAGCATGAGGCTGTGGGAAGATCCCTTTGTAAGCAGAGTGATTGATGGGCAGAAAATTCAACGCCGACGTTGAATTATTCACGTTCGATAATGCGAGTGTAGTCCAGTCGAGGCTCAAGTCGTCAAGCCGAATTTACACTGCAAGCCTTGCTGACTATGCCATGCGTGCCAAACTGCAATGGCTTTGCCACTTGAAGGTGGTTCTGGATAGATGAGTCGATAAGATATCTCAGTCAGTGAAACAAAACTGTTCATGTTGAAGCTCACAAAGAATCAGAGATTCCTGAAGACATTGGCTAAAAAAAATTAATTCCAGTCCTTTTGCTCTTTGACCCTTTATGGTCTGCTTGCATGAGCTTGCATGAGAGATACTCTGATAATATGGCTAATTATATGCAAAGGGAGAGCCACGAGCAGCCGCAACCTCCCCATTCCTGCACGGAAATGAAACCCCGGGAACCCAGCCGGGATCGATCTTGAGTTGCATTTCTGGGGTTGAATGCCGCCTACGCTCAAAAGCCGTTGCGAAGCTCTTCTCGACGATAATAATTATTTCTTCTGGGGATTCGGTCTATTGAAGTGGCTTCTGAGGGGCTGCTTTCCGCTGGAATCGAGATCAAGGCCTGAAAGCAAAAGAAAAAAAAAAAAGGAAAGCCAGGATCTGCGACCGGCCCGGGGAGGTTGCCATGACGACGAGCCATTGATTGGTCGCCCTGCAGTGCGCACACTTCCATCCCATCGTGCAGAAGGGGACCGTTCCTCACGGTCGCTCCAGTGCATGTACAGAGTATGTGCCGTTTCCATCGCCCTTTTTATCATATCACCCGACAAGGTGTTCGATGTGGTGAGTCTCACCTCTGTCGGTGATCTCTGTTTCTTGGAGCTCTAACGGGTTTCCTTAAGAAGTCGAGACGATCGATATGGGGAAGAAAGAGAGGCCATTTTCCTCTCCTCGCGTGCAGAGGCCTCAGCTGTTCCGAATGCATCTTCTATAGCGGTTGGCTTTTAATACGTAGTCTTGTTGCGACTCTGCTTCGTATCGTAGGGCTGCAGCACGGATGGGGCTATCTGACTTCGTGGTATGCGAATGTGTGTGCGGACTGTTCATACACGTGCCTACAACTGATTCAATCTACGTCGTGTTCCTTTTGTATGCTCACTTTGTGAACACACGGCAAGCACAACGAGTTCGAAGCACGCACACAGTTAATCAAGACGTCCGTACGTCTTGATCTAGCCAACTTGTGTCTTTCGACTGATATCTGGTTCACTAATTACAGTTTGCCATAGTGCACAGTGTTTTACAGCAGTCATCAAACGCGGGAGGCGCGACAGGATCTAGGGGTTGTGACAGGGCCTGGACGAGTGGGGGATTCATTTCAAATGTAAATTTTGGAAATAAGTATCACATTTTGCTGGTTTGATAGACCTACTTGAACGTGAATAAATTTCTTTAAAAATTCTTTAACGCTCCTAGATTAAGAGGTTTTCGAGGAAAGGGGTGGTTGCAGAGTGTTCAAGTCGTTCTCAGTGAGCGGGGAACGAGAAGGGGGGGGGGGGGGGGGGAAGGAAAGTCCAGAAAATGGGGGGGGGGGGGGGGGGGGGGGGGGGGAAGGAAAGTCCATGAAATGTTTGACGAACGCTGGTATAGTGTGTCTTCGTTGATCAAAATGCAGTTATACTTGATAATAAAGCATCCTGTATTAAAAAATTAGGCGCGATGAGAATGATAAAATTTTTCCTACTGAACAAACAATTCCTGAAGGGAAAGAAACCGAGAAAAGTATATCTTGCATTGCTCATAGTGCATTTCCGAGTTTGCCATAGGTGTTGAACTTATATAGGAAAGAAGTGAATGGTGAGACGACGACTTCCCTCATCTGACCTTTTTCACATTTCCATATTTTCATGCCCACTGAATCGAGAGATTGAAATTCACGGATGAATTCGGCTTCATTTTCGCAAGGAAAGGGATTCTCGCCAGCTCCCTTTGCAAAAATTATTTTTAGCGTAAAGATTCCTTGCATTTCCCCTCCGTGTTTTCGAGTCGATCTCGATTCCCCTTTGAACTCCCTCCAGCGATTGTCTAGGCCAAAAAAAAAGAGAGAAAGAGAGAGAGAAGTAGTGACTCCCCGGAGAGAAAAGCCTGTCGCAACATGGTCGCAACGATTCTTCCCTCATGTAAGATGCCGAAGGTCATCGGAACAGATATGTGGGCGGGTGTTCTGCAATCCAATCGCATCAATTTGGGACAGGGAGGATATATACATCTCTATACAGTATTTATAGGTCTGCTCTGAAAAGGGATTGCTCGAGGTGTCAAGTAAAGAAAAGGGATCGATGGACACCCCCTTCCATGCATCTTCCACACCCTGCGTCATTCCCTTCCCTTCCCTTCCCTTTCCCGCTGTTCCCTTGATAACTGCATGACGCAGTGGATCAATGGATCCCCGAGGATGTCACTTCGTTAATCTCGATCACACTCATTCGCGACGAGATCGCTTGTCTCGTTTGTCCGCGTAATGAACTTCGTGATCGTATACCACTCTCCCGAAGGTCATTACTTTGCACCTCGACTTTTACGGCTCTGTACATAGAGGCAATACGAAGGACGGAATTCCTGCCTCGATAAGGCCAGCAGGGTTTCTCCGTCGTGTGTGTGTGTCCCTGTGGCGTGTGAAAGCAAGGGAATTTTTTTTTTTTCCTTTCATAATGCGAGATAATGGAGGGGAAGCCAGCGGGGGAACCTTATCCCAGATGTATCCTTAGTCATTTATGGCTCTGCTACTACCATAACCGGGACTCGGGGACATGTTCTATTCCACGTCTATATGTGTCGTCTACTTCTATCTTGCAGATATGATGAGCAATAAGTGGACGCGAGGGAGAGGCGCGGAAGGGGCCGTGGAGGAGGATTCCAGGTAGAATGAGTGATTTTCAGAGGAAATCTCTGTGTCCGAGGCTGCTGGATTACGTAGCCATCGTCGGGGCGAGGCAACCCAGTCGAAATGTCACCGTCCAAAACCCCGAACTCCTCCGGAGGTAAGCCTACGAAAGGGTAATCTCGTGAGACTCTCATTGGGACTAATTCCAAGAGGATCGATCGCGTGTCTGCAGATACCCGCCGGAGGATCACAAGGATTTCCCATTCCCTTTGGACATGGTGTGCTTTTGTCAGCCGGAAGGGTGCTCCTCGGTCGGACCTCAGAAATCCGCCTCCAGAGAGGCTTCCTCCTTCGTCTTCGCTCTCACCGACAAAGATTCAGGTGAGAGATCTTCCCTTTCTTGCGTAGAATCGCCAGGGGTCCACCCGGTCTGTAACCGATACGGAATGCAGGGAAGACGAGGTACGGGGTGTGCCTTAATTTCTACCGGACGGTGGAGAGGAATGCCCTAGGATCATCGGGCGCATCCACCCGCCTTCGTGGGGAGCAGAGGAAAGAATCTTCCAGCAAGAGGGAATCTTGGAGGAAGAGCCTGGATCGAAGCTCCGATTCCGCCTTTTCCAGGTATGCCACTCGCCGAGTCTCCGGATCGTTACGGGAAAGCAAGAGATGACGGGGAGTTCGTGTCTTTAGCGATCATCGATCGTCTGGTATCGTGCCGAGCGATTCGGATCGGGATTGTCCGAGTCGAAGGGATTCGGGAGGGAGTCAGCAGAGGCTTTCCCTCCTCATTCCGGGACATCCCGGGGATTCCGAAAGCGGAGGTTCTCTTTCGCCTTCCCCTAGGGCGTCCAGGAAACGACAGGTGAAATTAAACACTCAAATGCATATCGTGGAGGTGTCCTCCTCCCCCGGAATTTATGGACAAAAATACAGTACTTCCTTCGATATGCTGCAGAGAGTGAGGACGCAGACGTTGACGTCGTTGTGTGTGTTGTCCCACCATCCCTTCTTCTCCACGTTCCGCAAGTGCCTGCAAGTCCTGAGGAAGATCATCGATGCCTGTGACGAAAACACCTCCCCCAAGAGGATCGGCGCCTCCAAGCAATCCGCGAGGTGAACATCCCCCGGCCGAATTCTGATTCCCTCGCATCCGCGGTCTCATGCATTAGGCTTGGGGAATTTTCTAGGGAAACCGTTTGGAGTTTGTTGACGGGAGAGAGAAGTGGAGAGGCGGCATCGTTCATCTTGCACGATGTCAGACAGATCGAGACGTGGATTCTTCGTCTCCTCAGTGCACCTGTTCCTGTGCCTGGCAAGACTCGCCTCGAGGTACGCTTCTCGTCCACCGCCTCGTATTTCAATTTTTTTTTTCCCTACGGGGTTTTCGATGAGAACGGATGGATGGTTTTGTAACGAAACAGCTGGAGTTGGTGTCGCCGGTTCTGGGGGGTCAGCCGTTGATGTTGGCCTTACCCGATCACACCCGCTTCTCCCTCGTGGATTTCCCTCTTCACCTCCCCCTCGAACTCCTGGGTGTGGATGCCTGTCTACATGTCCTTATCCTCATTCTGCTCGAGTCTAAGGTAATCCTTAGTGGATCCAATCCTCTAGATTCCCCTCTCATATGGAAAGGGTTGTCCGTTTCTCGCCCTTTCGGGGCTCTCTCGTCGCGATCTTCCCCGCTTGGATGCTCGAAAATGGAAGTCGGACTCCTCCTTTTCCCCTATCAGGTGGTATTCCAGTCGAGGGACTATAATGCTCTGTCGATGTCTGTGATGGCGTTCGTGACCATGATCTACCCGTTGGAATACATGTTCCCTGTCATCCCACTGCTCCCCACTTGCATGTCCTGTGCTGAACAAGTGAGAATCAACTCTACCCGCTATTATCGGATCGCTGGCTTTCGGAAAGATTTCTCAACTTGTTCATTGTGGATAATTTTTCTAGCTGCTCCTCGCGCCCACACCCTTTCTCATAGGACTTCCCGCCAGCTTTCTCAAGTACAAACAGAACTTCAAGTAAGGCCACTCGTCGTACTCATTCCATATATATATATATTTTTTTTCCGATTTGTCGTTGACCATGATGGTTCAACAGTCGCCTATTTAAATAATAATAATAATAATAAAATGTAATGACACGACAATTTAAGCAATACCGTTTGTGAACAAATCATTTTTGCCAAAAGTGTTGTAAAATAATGATGCATTGTGTATATGCCTTGGGCTAGACTTCCAGACGATATCTGGTTGGTGGACCTGGACTCGAATCATATCTCTCCTCCGACTCGAGGAGACGATATTCCCCCCTTACCAGAACTTGAAGGATCTCAGCTTCGCAATCATCTCAAACAGGTAGACAACTTGATTTCGTTTTTTTACAAGAAAACAAGTGCTTTGCTATTATCCTCATGGCGTTCTCTATTTTTCTTTCCGACCCGAACAGGTCATGGGGACCATGGAACAGGTAAGTATTGCCTTCCACCGACCATTGTATTCATTTCGACACTCCGGACTTTGCCCCGAATGACGATAGTGCGGTATTTCATGTAGGGTGTAAGAGATACGGGACCAAGGTCTCATAAGCCCTCGCCTCTACCGTACATCTACGACAACGATGTCGACTCGGTGGACGTGGCCACTCGCTGCGCGATGGTGAGTCGACAGACAAAAGTGCTTTCTCTCGTCTTCTGAGCGAGGATCGGTGTCAAACTAGCTTACTTACAGGTGAGATTCTTCAACTCGGGGAACGTGCTGCAGAACTTCACGGAGCACACGCGGACCCTCAGACTATACCCACGACCGGTGGTGGCATTCCAGATCAACAGTTTCCTCCGGTCCAGATCCAACGCCTCGCCTTTCCTCTCCCGCTTCGCGCGTACACAGGTAAGCGCTCGCTTCCTATTCGTTTCCACAGGGGGATTGCAGATGGATGACTTTTAAATGGGATGTGTGGCAGGCGGTGGAGTACCTGGCTGAGTGGAGCCTGACGCCTTCGAATGTGGCCTTCCTTCGGGTGCAGACCGGAGTGTCGGACCCCGTACTCATAGGGGACAAGGTCAAATGGTTCGCGCACGAACTGGATATCATCCGATTCTCTGCCTGGGATGACTCCTCGTCCCTCGCCTCCGCTCTAAGGGCTCTCTCCACCATCCAGACCCAACCCACTGGTTCTCACACTCCTGATTCTTCACCAGTGGCAAAATATATTGTTCGCATGATTTCCCAATAGACCATTCCAGAAAAAAGTAAACAGAGTGAAGCAGCAGACGGCATGGACCCTTTCATAGCGCCAAGTCGAGATTCCCGCATGTACTCATGTCCTCATGCACACTGTACTGAATTAAAAAGGACCGAGATCTTTCCAAAGATATTGAATTTACCGTGATCGCGACACAGAATTGCAAGCAATGAATTTGAAAAGAAAGGGTTATATCCACTCAAGAGTCTCGTTGAGCGCTCAGATTTTTTTTGGAATGGGATATTGCATAATATTGTACTATAAAAAAAAATAGGTCATACCATACTATAGTGCTAATACTATCATAATTTAAATGCTTCTCCTTTTATAAAGCCTTAGAATGCCTTGTTTTCCTGTCAGATGAAAGTGGGAGCGACTCAGACGGGGAACCCAGCACTAGTTCTTCTTACTCTTCTCTATCCGACTTGGTCTCGGAAATGGTCTCGTCTGATCTCTCACCACGTGAGATCCCATTCTTATTCTAGCTAACTAACCATCCCCTCGATAAGAATACGAACATGAATTTTCCTTGTTCCGAACAGCCGAGCGAGGGAGAGAGGGGTTCTCGTCCATGGTTTCCATGTCTAGTGGCTTAGACCTACGGTCCGTGTATCGTCCTCCATCCAGTCTCCGATTGCCTGAAGGAGAATCCGGTTTAGATGCGAACGTTTCCCCATCGGAGGTCATGTCTCCTTCCTCTTCTTCTCCCTCGTCGGCCTCGTCGAGTAGTCCTCCATCTGATGGGGAAATGGAAGAGCAATTCGACCTGGGACAGGCCATTTCCAAGGATCAGGAAAACGTCTTGCTGGTAATTGAGTCATCCCCCATCTCTCTTCGGTATTCATCCGGTTTCTCTAGATGAGGGCATCCAGTTTCGACCTTAATGTCGCTCTTGTAGCAACACGCCGGCGGATCGATGGAAAGCCTGTCGGAAGCGGGATCGGCGGCGACAATCCGAGCACGCGATCCCCCGGGGACAGGCACGGGGAGCCAAGGGAGCCAGACGTTGTCTGGGAGTCCAACCTTGTCCTTGGGTTCCGAGGGGGATGGCAACACTGGGACCGCCACTCAGTCCCATAGACCCCGGCTCGGCACTGCTCCTCCATCCACTGTATGAGTGGCTTCCTTTTCTTTCTCCCCTAACCAGCATAAGTGCTTGACAATAGCACATACATTCAGGGCGTTTCAAGTCGATGTAACTTGATTTCATAATCTAATTCCCGTGGAAACAAAAACGAACCACAGAAAGCTTTTCTGAGGCGAATGTAATAAGACTAAAGTCAAGTCTGATGCGGTGCATTTCACCCAATGTCTTCCCAAGCGGATGGTCAAAACAGGCTTTCCATCATTCTCTGTGTTCCCAGAGCCTCCCGTTGAGCCCATGCACTCAGCAGCCGAGTCGCAGCAGCGGCTTCATGGGAAGCATGTTGGCGAGGGCTGCCAGCTTCGGGGGCAAGGATGGAGCCCTGCTCAAATCGCGGGATCATTCCACCGGGACAGTCTCGATATTCGCCGGCTTCGAACAGCTGGCTCAACAGGCCAAGGAGAAGATAAAGGATAGACAGGGAAGCCAGGAATCCATCATCGCACAGATGGACAAGGTAAGGATCTCGGCTGGATTTCCACCTCACCATAAAGAATTCCTTTGGCATCTACCCAGGTAACACATCCATGTGGAAACAACATTGAAACAATGTTTCATGGCAACATTTATAATGTTGAAACAACATTGAGATGCCACAGTGATTCAATGTGCAGATGTCATTTTTGTCAACATTGAAATGGAATGTTGAAACAATATTGATGGCAACATTCATTCAACATTCTCAATGAGTCCCTCGTGATTGGGTGTCTCCACGGATCAAGTAGAGGTAAATTCATCAAAATGAATCGCATGACCTATGGATGATGAACTACATATACAAAAGAGGATTAATCCTCTTCAGTATCTATAGGTCAGTACCCACAGAGTACTGAGAAGTTGGAGAGAGTGGGTCCTCTTCAGTTCTGCAAACAGCACCAAAACCTTGTTTGCCCAATTGGTTTGCAAAACGAAGATAAATTCTCTCAGCTCCTCTGTTAGATGATTTGTGAATGGATCACTTCAGGTTATTTTTGAGTGTGCTCTACACGTCTCCAATCGCTTAGACTTCTATGCGCTCACACTAAACCTGGACATTTAATTTGTCTCAGAATCAGATTCTGCAATCAGAACATCATAATTCCACATTTCTCTAATATATGTGTTCATTAATTACGTAATAATAAG
>CAJPEV010004638.1:0-14934 GCA_905338385.1 Darwinula stevensoni | reverse complement strand
CAATCAATAAACTTCAACAGTCCCTTCTTTGTCATCCCTATCTTCCAGATAGAATCATTGAGTCCCGTGAAGAATTATGCCCTTATTCCTTTTGAAAACTACGTACGAAAATGAGTGGACTCTATCCCATTGGTGTTTCAGTAAAGAGACGTGCTCGCAGGTTTTGTCTTATATTTCCTTATGTCGAGAAAAGTATACTACTTCTCTCTACCGAAGGAAGTATACGTGCAGTCCAGCGACATACGAGCTATGTGCGGCGGGTTCATAAGTTATCCAGACCCTCGCAGTACTGGTATTAATAATGCGTGTCCCCCTATCATTTAAAAACCCCTAATCGGTTTTTTATTTACACCGAAATGCTGTGCCAATATTAACCCCGGTCGCCTTTTCCGTCGCAATGCCTGGATTTCGAAACCCAAAATATCCTCCCCAGGTCCTATAGGCCAGGGGACCTATAAGACCCTATAGTGATCCTATAGGATTCTAAAGGATCCTATAGGTTCTTCGTGTTTCAAAAACCTATAGGAAAGTTTATAAGTTTTTTCGAAACCCAAAATATCCTCCCCAGGTCCTATAGGTCAGGGGACCTATAAGACACTATAGTGATCCTATAGGATTCTAAAGGATCCTATAGGTTTTTCCTGTTTCAAAAACCAATAGGAAAGTTTATAGGTTTCCTATAATAAATAGCTAAAGGTTTCCTATAGGACATTTCCGTAAGGGTCGTGATGAAAACCCAAAGAATTTTTTGCATCTAGGCATGCCGATTTCCCTATTTTAACTTGGAAAACACACAAAAAAAAACACTGAGAAACCCCAAGCACGATCCCAGCTCTGCCTGTCGGCTCCTTCAAGCTCAAACTCCTCCACGAAAGAAACCATGCGAACGTGGGAAATTGTATTCATAGCAAGAAAGGCCACGAAACGCTGAAACCCTTCGAGGAAACTTGCACGGATCGATCCCGTCGGCGAGGCGTACTCGTGCCTGCATTATTCATGCATTATTCATGCTCGCTCGCGTCATTCCTCGAGAACTCATCCTTCTTTATCGCCTTTGATATTCGATATGGGCTGGAAGGGATCCACGCCCAGTGACATCTACGTCCGGTGACATCCACGTCCGGCGACATCCACGCTGAGTGACATCCACGCAATGCGAATGATGCAAGAAATCTTTATTGCGAGAACTCGTGACGAAAGGGGGCGGGCGGGGCGGGGCGGGGCTGTGTGTCCACTTCGGGTTCTCTGACGTCAATGGGGAGAGGCGCGTAGAGGACTATTTTAGCTACGCCTTAATTATTCTCAAGAGGATTGCAGAAAAGCGCTGGAAAAATTTTTAGAATTTGATGAGAGAATTTCCGAAGGGAGAATGACTCCATCTCATTTTCGCGTGACTCGTTGGTAAGTGTATAAAAAAGAAAGGGAAGTCTTGCCGGGGGAAGAGGCTATGAGGTTGGTGCTCATTTCTTGAGGGTAGAAAAATCCTCACAACCATTCCTCATGCATAGTGCGTGTTTTCTTTTCCCTTAGAGAAAAAAGGGAAAGTATAGAAACGTCTTAAACTGATGATATTCTCTTACTACATCACACTCAACCTACGTTTTTCCCCCCATTTTAGGGGTAATCTGCTCGCAGCGCCATTCACAGTACAGTGCAAATCTCAACCGTGCAACGGAATTTCATCATTTCCCAGACCGTGCAAACGCGCCGAAGCCATTAAGAAAAGGCGTTGTAGGGAGCCGGCGGCGGCGGCGGCGGCCCGCTCGGGGGAGGCGGCGCGGCCCAGGAGGTCTTGGACCTGGGGACCCTCATCCCCTGGGAGTACACCTGGGAGTACCCGTGGGGGTACTCCGGTTGGGGCTGCACCCTGGGGTACCCCTGACCCGCGTCGTGCCACCCCTCGAGCAACTGCTTGGCGTCCTCCGGATCGGTCGTCCCCAGCCTCTGGAAATTCCCCATCACCACCACCCACAGGTAGGTCAGGATCCCTAAGATGGACGACGTGCGGTGAGACTCGCCTTTCGCTGATGCTTTTTATTTTCAGGCGCTTTGCTCCTAAAAGTTCCTGATGTCGACCCAACATTGCTTTGAACCATCGAGAGAGAGTTAAAATTCCTTAACGTTTTTACTCGTGATTCCGTTAGTCCACGGCGCAAATGGAATTTCGCAACGAGCTTAGATCTACCTATAGGTGACAAAAGTGGGTTGCGGATCGGACGCTTCCCACTCTGGAATGGAAACTTCGTGAAACTTCTATCTTTGCAAAACCTGAGCCGCGCGGATCCTCCAATTCATGGAGCAGTCGGCACTCACAGAATATGATGAACATGGCAAAGACGACCGGAATGGTGTATCCGTGATAGTCGTATCGAGCGAGGACCACCGCCGCGTATCCCAAGAAGAGCATGAGCCCCGTCTCGACCAGCGGGTGGACGACGAGCCAAGGCAGGTGCAGGTCCCTCACATTCTGCCGAAACCGAGAAGACCTGTCTCATTTTCCCCTCGTACGGATCGGCGCCGCGAAATGCGGATCGGCGCCGCGGACTCACGTTTTCGGCGGCGGAAAGGAGGGCGAGGGAGCTGAGGACGTACAAGGCCGCGAGGACGAGGGTCGTCATCATCACGCCGACGTATGCCCTGATTTAGAGAAACCAAAATTCAACACGAAATCCGCCGAAGGCGCGGGGTTTCTCATCGTTAAAGGGTCAAAGGTCAAAGGACAAGACTCGTGAAAGTATAAGTCGAGGGATCGGTCACTTAAGCCCGAAACCACTCGATCGAGTCACAGGCGGATTCACTTTCGATCCGCCGAGCAAAAATTCGCGAAAAATTCGCGAAAACTCGCGAAAATTCGAACATTTTAAGCCAAACTCGTGAACTCACTTGGGAAATTTCCCCATGCCCGTCGTCACGATGTTGTTCACCTCGAGACTGGAAAATATGAGGCTCGGAATCGCCACGACCTAGAGGAAAACGGCATTTCGTCGTACGTCCGCCATTGGGCTTTTTTTTCCGCGCTTGCGAACACTTACGAGGCAGAGAGTCGCGATGACGACGCTTCCTTTCCTGGTGGAGATGCAGCCGCAAAATGTTTGCACCCACACCATTTTTGCAAATTTTTTTTGGCAAAATGACCTTCTCGCTACCGGCGTTGGCGCTTCGACTGGGCTTCGCGATGAGAAACTCGCGGACCCCGTTATATCGACCTGTTACGCGCAGGTCCGGAGTTTCGTCATGTACGCCGTAATCGCCGCGGCAGGTGGGAACAAAGAGACCATGACAGTCATCCATTTCCCCCGGATCGATGAGGCAACATACCACTTTTTGCGTCACCATCATCATAAACACGGTTCCTGTGCGCTAATCTGCACACGCAGAGCAATGAACACGGTTCATTTATTATTGCCGTTATTCCCCCCGAATGTTCCAGCCTTTCTGATCCGAAAATCGATTCCGTTCGACAACTTGGGATCGCAGCGTTCCTTCATCTTGAATTCACCCAATATCGAAGGAGACGCGGCAAAACGCCTGGATCGTTCCCATTCCGAAGGAAGTATCCGGAAAATAAGGACGTGCCGCGACGGGCGAATCCCCTTTCGATCGCGGCCGGATGATTCGCGATCGCGGCCGGATGATTCGCGATCGCGAAGCACTAGACGATCCCTACGTCTCGTCGAATCGATCTCTATAAAAGGGCGGAGATCCCAACTTGGTTAAGAGATATATTTCATCTCGAGAATCGCCTGCAAAAAATAAGTCACCGAGCACTCCAACCTCTCACGAGCACTCCAACCTCTCACGAGCACTCCAGCCCGAACGCTCATGGAATCCTCGCATCGGACACGGCGGGGACAAACGTAGCAGTCCCATGGCGTCTGCCTTCCCGCGACCTTGACTACCGTCTACCAGTCAGGTTAACCAGCGTCCACGGCACGTCTTCCATGGGGAAATCCGCCTCGCGTTCATTCTCTTCTCCATTCCATCCTCGCCTTCATTCTTTGCAGCACGAGCTGCAGAGGATGAAGGAGTCGCTCCTGCTTCCATCTCTTGCGGCGCCTTCTCATTTCTTGCTGGCTCCTAGAGTCACACTGACGACAGCTTATACAGACGGTTTCGGTGCAAAATCTCCTTCCTATCGGTTCGGTCGCATCTTTTTCACGTTTCGGTTTTCTTGCCGCATCTGAGCCACGAGAAGACGTCGGTCGAACGGATCGCGTCGGTGTCCCGTCGTTCCGCCGTCTCTCGGTCGTTCGACTCAGAATAAGCCTTGGACCGTCTGTAGGTTTTTATTTGCAATTTTTTTTTCCACGGGAGCTCGCCTTTCAATGGGCGGGTTCCCCGAAACGCGATACAATCTTCGACCTATATCTCCTAGAGGCGTAGCTTGCACGGGGGCGACGTGAGAAGACATTCGGTGAAAACAAAGCGGAAATCTCTTTCAAATTGATCTACCGGCGTGAGATGTCCACTTTGTATGGTCATCGATTCGCCTGTGTTTTCTGCATTGGAGATGTCATCTCTGCATCCGAGAACGTTTGATAAACTGGGGAGTAATGCATTTTTCTTTCCGAGCTCAACATTTATACTGTTAAATATAATATTTATAGCTGTTTCCTACTTTTTAAAATTAAAACTTTCAAGTACGATATGGGGATTTTGCGTTTGACATTACGCGATGGACTACTGACGAACGGATCGAAGGCGGTCTGCCTGCATCCCCGAGAGTATCCATCGCATCGACCGACCCGTCAGACCGACAGAGACAGGCAACAGAGAAAGGCGACACCGCACAAACCAGAGAGAGACGAAGACGCACGCACGGGTTAGGGTTAGGGTTAGGGTTAGGGTTAGGGTTGTAGGCCCTGAGCGTCAGACGAAGGAAAAATGTAGATCAGATAGGCTGAAGTGTCACTTATAGCGCTAGAATCTCCAATCCATCCGCAGATCTTTCTTCCGCATTTCTATGGAAGTATGGGATTTCTACTTGTGATTGGTACGTATCTCCGTTTTGGGTACCCAGTGATGTCCGTCCAGTACTTCCCGGAAACCGAAAACAGCCTGTGATGTGCTCTTTCGTCCAAAGACCAGGCACCCAGTGCGTTTTCTGGCAAAAACTGCCGACATATTTCGACGAACGAGGTGCCGATCGCGTCAGGGACTCGCTATTGACCTTTTATGACCCTTATATTACCTTTTATAACCTTTTCGTTTTTTTTCAGCCCCGTGATGGCGCAAATTTTCGGGCGCGTTTGGCGAAACTGAGCGAACTAGATTATAGATCCCAATGGAATTCTGGATTGCTATAAAGTTCTTTTTGGGGTGCTTCCAGCAGAATTTGTGTCACGCTTCTGAGCCGACAAGTCGTGCAAATTCGAGCTTCCTTCGCCAATCTTTTGGCAAATTTTTGGGAAAAATTTTTGGCAAACCGAATTTATGGGTATGATCTTCCAGGTACATGCAAACTTCGGTTCTGAACGAAGCAGCAGCAATTGTCGTGAAAGGCAAAAGCTGCGAAATTAAACCGCTTAATATTAAGCCACTTAATATTAAACCCCTAATATTTACCTGAGGGGTCTTCTGACAGTTTGGAAGAAGGGAGAAAAGTTTTTTTTGCAAGGGATTGTTCCCAATGGGATCGTTCGTCTATCCATTACGGATTTGGCGGTCATGAGAATTGCGATTGGCCGTGTTTGGGGTCAAAAACCAGGACAAAGTTTCCAGGGACTCAGTCAAAAAAAAAAACATGGAGTTTTTGGACAGCGGCCAAGACGCCTACGAGAAACGAAGACTATTTGATGAAGAGATCGTGCAGCATTGCCGAAAAAAATGGATTAAGGGATTGAATTAAGGGATTAAAAAATGGATTGGGAATGTTAATCGGAAAGGACGAGATTGAAATTGAACCTTGGTGCTTTTTGAACCCGAATGCCCTCGGGGCAGCGCCGGAGACTACGCGAAGTAGAAACGAAAATCACTGAAGAGAAGCTGAATCTAGATGCGGGATTCCTCGAAGCAGAATCCGTGATAGGATTCACCCGAAATCTCTTCCCGTTCATTCGAATGGAATGGGTGTGACGCGAAGTGTGACGAGTGTGACACGAGTGCGACGCAAAGTGTGACGTGTGTGACGTCTGGTCGCACGAAAAAATGCGTTTCGGAAAATGGCCAACGAGGAGAGCCCCATTATCTGTTTCCTTGAAACAGGCCTCACGAGGAAGACTCAGACCTGTCGACGAACAGGAATTTCTCATTTTTGCGATTCGACCAGGCGGAGCCGTTATTTTTGCACGGCTCCTAGACACTATCGCAAATTGCAACTCGAGGGCGAGAAAACTAAGCACACGAAGAATAAATCGGCTCCAATTTTTTTCATTCTTTGAAATAAAAAAGCCCTTGCCTTGTCGCTCGACGATGCCGACTGGTCCGTGTCGACTGAACGAGCCCCCGTCGTCGCTCGGCGATCACAAGACAGATGGTGCGTGCGTAGCTGACGGTATTACCGAAAGGGGTTGGGGTTATGGTTGGGGTTGGGGTTATGGTTGGAGTTGGGGTTATGGTTGGGGTTGGGGTTATGGTTGGGGTTGGGGTTATGGTTTGGGTTATGGTTGGGGTTGGGGTTGGGAGGAGCTCTCTCCACGGTTTCACGGGGAGGAAATGGTGCCTTCCACTGGGAAAAATCGCATTGCGATAATTTAAAGATTGGAATTGCAGTAAATTTCCAAATCCTGATGGTCGGAATACGGAGGAAATATTATCATTCGGTGGTGCTTTCCCTTATTTTCGGGGAAGTAATACTCATAGATTTTATAAGCTCGTCCCAGCATGTGAACGGGCAAAATCACTCCTTTCCGTAAATGTTGGAATTTATTCGGAAAGGGTGCGGGAAGATCCGAGCAACTCAAGGCTTGGGGGTACGTGACGCACTGTCCTTAGATTCCGATCGACTTTCAAAGGGGCTGCGCCGTCGAAGGCGAAATTTGTTCGCTTCTGTTTGTCATGCAGCGACGATCGCGATCCGGACTTGGGAAGATTCCCTGAAAACAAAGCAATCGCGCAATAATTCGGCATTGAAGATATTCTTCTTGATGCAAAAATATGCACCGAACGCCAGATTAGCGACATCTCCGCGAAACGATTCCGCTTTCCCGGTGATAAACAATCGAACTCGTTCGTGTCGTTCCCCGAAGACGGGTCGGAACGAGAAATCGGAGATCTTCCTGACAAGGAACCATAAAAAGGAGGCACGAGCTCCCTCAGAAGGCTCGAATGAAAGCGCTGCATTCCCGTCCTTCCGTGTGCACCTCGTCGGCAGTCATGAAGGTGAGTCGTTGAGAGGGGGGAATGAACCTTTCATCGCGACGAAACCGCATAATTAATTATTATCAAGTTACCTCCTCATGCAGCCGTTTCTCGCTCTATTTTTTCACAAAGAGCATTCCAGCCGGCTTCCTTTCGCGTCTTCCCCAGGCCGATCGGGACCAGGATTCAGCATAGGACTCGAGTCGATTGCTACCTTCTGCTTTATAATATATATGGATGGTCGTGACCGTGTGGATGACGGAGGTAATTCTAACCATGTCCTAGAGATGATGAAACTTGGTACACGCATTACTGCTGGATTGCTGATAACCAGATATAGCCAACTTTGGGGGTGAATGCCCTGGGGCCACCGATTTTGTAAGCCAGAGCCAACCCCAGGGACGGACGCTTAGGCCTAAACCATTCTCTTACACTCACTCGCGTTCCTTCCAGTTTCGTAGAAGTCTGCTAACTTGCCGCCTCCAGAGAATGTGGAGCGCGTCCAGCTTCGGAGGTACATGCGTTGGAGGCACATTTCCTCCCGGAGGAAGGGGGCTGATTTCGTAGGCCTGGGCCTAACCCGCGGATGGATGTTAAGGCTCGCACTACTCTCGTATCATTGAGTTGACTATAACTCGAGGCGGCGCTCACGAACCCCATTCATTGACAGGGTCGGATTGTACAGGGTGGCCCAGAAAAGGGCACTCTTTACAAATAGCATTTTAGGTGTGATGCTCTCAAGGATATTTTCTTGGTTAAATGTAATGGAAAAAGAACTCAGCTACAAAACGCCAATTTTTCGTAACCGAAATGCAATAATTTTTTTCTAAGACATCCTTCAAAGATATTTAAAGTCTAAAAAAAAAGCATTAGGTAGCCGAGTCTTTCTTCTTTCCACTAAAAATACCCTTGACAGCATCACACCTGAAATGCTCGTTGAAAAGAGTGCCCTTTTCTTTGGGCCACCCTGTGGATATCGCTGTCGATCCTCCACTTGGCGTGCGCGCATCATTTCCTCCGCAGCCGACTCGACGAGATAAGCGTGTTAGTTGAGGGATCCCTTTGGGTCGAATCCACGAACGAGTCGATTCCGCTGGCAGGAAGCACGCTTCATGGAAGTGTTATTGATGATAAGCCACTAGATGACCCTGTAATGAGTCCACACTCCGAAGGGGGAGGTTCGAAATTAGTTATATGCTTCTACTCTCTACCTGCAAAGAAAAGGGAAGATGATGAATTTCTGACTTCGGGGCACATATCCAGTGGGACTAGTCTCACAAGCCTAGGCCTAATCCACGCATAGACCCTTAGGGTTAAACGACTCGTACGTTTCCTTCGGAGGAAGTGTGAAGGAAAAGCAGGTAGTTGGATTGCGTGCCACGGACAAGGTTGGACTTGGAGGGTATGTGCCCTGAGGGGACTGAAGCAGCAGACCTAGATCAATCTTAATCCACTCATATCCAGAAACTATTCGGCATATCTGCTGCCTTAGTCTGAGGCGTGAGACTTTTTGGCCTATGCCTTTCTATGTCATAAGCTTGATGAAAGGACATTGGTTGATGCGAACCAGTACGCCTACGATTGCGAAGGTGCTACATACATTTTCCTAGTAGGGAACCAAGTTAGGAAGATTATCTTTCGATATTGCGATTTAATGTGGCTATGCCCGATCCACTAATGGATGCTTAGGCCAAGGCCATCTCTATGCACACACACCTTTCTAGGAAATGGGGACTTGATAATTATGGACTTCAGAATGCTCATACCAATCATGCCATGCTTAGGGCATATACCACCGTTCTCCATGGATTATCAAACCTAAGTTTCCCTTGAACGTACGCATATATCAATTATCCTGGAAAGTTTATGTCGCTGTGCCCCTTTCCTTCATTCCAGGTCCTTCTGTGTCTAGCTGCGTTGCTTTGGTTGGCCCTGGCCCTCCAGCAAGCTACAGCGCTCCCCATTTACAGAGGCTGGCATTCCTTCCTTCTATCCGAGAATGTAATACAAAGAAGGCTACGAGAGCATCCTAACCATGCGAGATGAATTCCTCGTCGCCAACTCTTCCATCTGACTCCATGTGTCAATGAGGCGCAATTCAGTTCCTCATGATTCCCTTGCCACGAGACTGTCTCCGCTTGCTTATTTATCTCAATGCGTCCTGTTTCAACTGGATATGTACACGGGGCGTGTTCCTCGAATCTCCTGTCTGCCATATGTGGCATCAAAAATAATTTCATTTTCTTCGGGGTTGTGATTGATGCCCACAGGCACGTTTCTCAAATGCATGACATCTTCGGACGATACTGTCAGAACAACGTGCTGACACTCATTAATACTCAGTCCTTGCAACTTTCTTGAAAGTTCTAACTTTCTGGAAATGCCTTCTTTCCATCTTACCAAGATGTGTACGTCACCATATTCGTTGCCTGATGGAAATGGGGCAACGAAGATAGGCCCGCAACATATTTCGCGAACTGGTATTGTATTTCGATTTTTGATACGAGGTTAAGTGTAACGAAATGTATATGAATGAGAGGCCAGCACCAAGTGAACTCAAAAAGCAAGTATCTGTCGAGCATGCATCTCGACGCTGATGGGCGAGAGCTAGAATTCTAAGGAGGGATTCATCAAAAATCAACATTTATTTGATTTTCCTTTTTTTCATTTTGTTCCCGAAATGAAGATGAAGAAAAGAAGGGGAAGAAATTGAGGCTGATGTATTTTTTTTTCCCATCTCAGTTTTTCAGTTTAACCAAGGAACATTTACTGCATACACCAACATTGGTTTACAGATGTAGTGTGGAGGGCCTCAAAATTAGACAATTTACGTTATGTTACTTTTCTTTTCCTTACTTTCCGCCTAATCTAGAACGAGCAGTTAGGCTAAGGCAAAGGGTCCGGCCCCACTCCACAGACGGAACAAGCCGTCCGTGGGACGACTGATGTTAAATGAAAAACGGTGTTTACACATTTAATATAAGTAACCTTATTAAATGAAATGATATATATCACAGGTGAAAAAACGATAAGTTGACAGAACTTGACACAAACGATAGTTTGGACTCCCGGGGCAAGCTGCAATGATGAAGATCGGCTGAAGACTGCGCGAGTCTGACAGGACAGACTGAAAACTGGGACCGATTGTCGGAGAAGAGATGCCGAAGACTGACTCGCACTCTTTCGGGGACGGACTCCTGAGAGATGGTAGACCCGGTATGTGATGGTACGGCGTGGCCGGGTTTCACTACACACACAAACATTCACCCGACACAATAGAGGGCTTCAAGGAAACATTCCTGACATGGGCATAGCCCATGCAGGACCGTGGACAGGACGATAACCCCTCAGGAGCTCCGAAGCTCTACTCCTGACATACTCTTTTCTCCTTAAACACAAATGATTAGTCAAACTTGAGAAAATAATTGAAAATATAAAAATATAAATACAAAAAGAGAGTGGGAAAAAATACTACATGTCACATGGGATAGGTTACCGTTGTGACCAGAGAACTGGTGAGGTTATCAGAAGAAAATTTCATGAGTAACTTTGAAGTGAGATCATTTTTAACATTCTAGCATCAAATCGCATTGCTACAAAATTGTTCCGATGAAGTTGATCATGAAAATCACGTACAGACCATAACACTATATTATCGAATGATCTTGCACAAAACGTGTCTCCGAACAAAGACTGTGAGCATCGCAAAATGAAAAATGAAGGCAGTCCAACACAATTATGCTGGAGGTCAACGTTGGCCAAACCCAAGCAAAAAATAATAAATTTCAAGATTTTGAATTCCATGGCACTTCACAAGGTGCTATACGCAAATGGGTCCGGTACATCGCTGATGCTCCTGCCAAAACAACATGAAGGCAGGGCTACAGATATGCACAAGACCAGTGTCAATGTTGGCCAGAAAAACAAAAAGTGCCACACCAATGTTCCTGAAACCTAATTCAGGATGTTCTCAACAAGAATAATATTACTCGAAAAGAGAGGGAAGCCAAAACATGAGGTAAAAAAAGAATAATACATTAGCTTCTCAAAACGCATGGGATGGAAGAGATATTGAACACAAACTCTCTCCCAAGAGAAGAGTCAGCCTGAGGCAGAAAATTGTTCTTACAATAGAATAAAAATAATAGGCGAACAAGAACTCAAGATGAACGCTAAGCCAGCGCCAACACAATATCAGCCATATTCATATAAAGTATCTTGTCAGAGCATGAATTAAAACCTAGAAGAAATGCATCTGATAAGGATATTTCCTTTGGAACTGGATATAAGGATTAGAGTCAATAAGGAAACGGGAAAACTTGTGTAATGTTATCAAACTGTAAAGCAACAAGTCCAGAACTATTATTCAAAGAGAAACGGGCAGGAAGTGACAAAAGGTGTGTTGCCAGAAGTATCCTACCTCTGGGATGGAAGATGTATTCAAAACAAACTTCCTCACATTAGTTGGGAAAGCCTAAACAAATTGCACGATAATTTTTTTTTTAATACGGGAGAATTACTGTGCCCATCCTTCACTCAAAATTCGTCGGGCATGTCGGAGGATGTACTGGCAGTAGCAGTGGCAGCCAGCACCGTTCGGGTGCATACCGTGGAAATGCTATCCGCAGAGGGGTTAGCCGAAGGGTGTACGTGCGGACCTCCTTATCTGAGTGGTGCTGGCTGGCCTGGTGGAAAACATCTTTCAATCTGCACATATGTGACGCCTACCCAGCCAACCCATGTGGGTGGCCCATTCCAGGTGGCCCATTCCAGGTGTCGTTGGAATCTCACTTGCACCGAGGGCGTGGTTCAATAAAAGATCAGTCCCTCTCTAAGCCTGATAATATATTTAAAACCCTCAAAAGAGCTTCCATAAAAGACAATAAAGCTATAAAAGATAAATAGTAAAAAGGGGCCACTAAAAGGGGGGCAACAACATGATCCACAGATAACGAGCCAATACCCTCAAGGCCAATGATATAAAATATAAAAGGAAATAANATCGTAAGCCGCGAACTGCATCCCCGCACTGAAAGGGATGGCAGCAGGAGAATTGCGGTCGTCCGCGAGGCAAGCGAGGCCGAGGGAAGACCCGACACCATCCTCCGAGAGAGCTCGCTTCATTGCGCTTCGAGTGCGGACTTTGCGACTGGTCTGCATGTCGGGCAGTTGAGCTGTGTTGAATGTTGTGGAAGGGAGAGCGGTGTTAAAGCAAGGTAAAGAAGACGAAAAAGTAGTAATGGTATAATTCCAGCGTGTTGCAGGCATGCAAAATAACTTATGCAAAATAGTTCCCGAGTATTTCGAAGCAGGCCGGCTTCTAGGTATGAATTTACGTTCTTCAAGGAAGAAGACGCTGTTCCGTTCGACCTCGTGGATGAAAGCCGCCGACCTCGTGGATGAATGCCGCCGACCTCATTTCCGTCGGCTGGAATCGCATATCATGTAAATAGTTGAATAGACATTACACAATAAATATATAGTTACTGGTTTCTTTCGAAGACTGTTGTACAAGCCGAGCTGCCTTGCAGTCCCTGAGGAGAGGGCACACTCCCCCCCACGATTTATATAATATATTCGTGCTTATTTTAAAACAAGGATCATTTGGTTCCCAATATTCCAATATTCTTTTTTTTATTACAGTCATTGTGACTGTAAGAAAAAAAA
The DNA here is from genome assembly GCA_905338385.1 of Darwinula stevensoni. Lineage (NCBI taxonomy): Eukaryota > Metazoa > Arthropoda > Ostracoda > Podocopida > Darwinulidae > Darwinula > Darwinula stevensoni. The sequence goes on along the minus strand of CAJPEV010004638.1, from coordinate 1,968 downwards.
GAATATTACCTGGGGATCTATCATTCCATAGCATCCATTTTCTTCTCGCCACCAACTAGCTGCACCAGGCTTTCCATTAGGGATGCATCTTCTTCCTTTCATCCAAGTACCTTCCAGTACTGGAATAATTCCAGAGTGAGAAAAAATCGAGTTGTGTCTTCACTGCGTGTCCCTATCATTGTAAATCTTTCAGCATTGGTCCTTTCCAGTTTCGTCAATTGATATAGTACCCTGTACTCATATGAGGTTGTACCTGAAAGAGTACAGGGAAACAGTGCACAAGGATATGTAGGATGGGCCATGTGCACCCATATGGGTGACATGTGGGTGAGTTGGTTAGCACCTATGGTTAAGTAGCCCATATCCCCACATGGGTAAAGACTTTACTCCATTCGGAATATACCCAGGCCTATAGGCCTCATGCCCATGTCCTTGAACCAGTCAACATGCCTGGAACAAGTTCCCCCGTGCTTATCTGTATTAGCTGAGAACTGGCACGAACCAGATCCGTCTCGATGATAGCCTTTTCCCCCTTACTTCTCCCCAGGGGGAGAAGTAAGAGAAAAGGAAGGGATAGAAAGAAAAGTTTCCAACGTGGAAAAGTGGTGGGAAGCGTATGACCTCGGAGGACCCTCCCCCGCTCTTTTCTGCCCAAAGCCAGGTCTCTAACAAATAAGCTTGACGAATTCCGAAACGATATGATGCGACTCAGACCCTCTGTTGCAAGCATGAGTGAAACTTGGCTCCAAGCTGATGATGGAATGGATCCTGTTTAATTTGGTGAATAGCTAGAAGTAGTGCGGATTCGCATTCGACTGAATCGGCTTCCACGTTCCATGTCGGCGATTAGCCTGTGCTGCCTCCCTGTGTATTCGCCTCCCAGAAGCACCCACGACGAAAACTTGATGGAGCACATCATTATGTTCCTTGATGAACTCCATGCCCTACATCCGATGACATATTTGTGGAAGCTGGTGACTTCAACGACTCCCGTCAGTGCAATATCTGGAAACTGTTGTTTGATTCAAGTTGTTCAATGTCATACCCGCCACAAGTCAATTATCGAACTTATTTTCACTGACTTGCATACAAAGAACAAAGAACCACAGTCCCTTCCGCCCTATGAAATAGTGACCGCAACGTCATCTGGTGGAAGCCCTATAATTATGTTCCTCCTCCGCAGTCCATATTAGACGCTATCCTGATTCTGTTGTCTGATTTTGGTTCATTGATCGCCAGCTGACAGATGTCACAGCCTGATCGATCTGGACGCGAAAGTGAATCTTCTCACCCAAGCACTTCAAGATCGATTCCTTCGATGTTTCCCCACCCGGAGAATCCGTATCAGTTCTCGAGATCAACCATGTCTGCAAAAATTAAACATTCTCCTCCGTCGGCGTTCCTTCAACTCCTTTACCCAGAACATCGCCGACTGGCCAACTTGGTAAAGCAAAAGATCTCCGATGCGAAGTGCAAATTTTTTTATCGGACCAAGATCCGCATACTTCGGACGTCGGACCCAAAGAAGTGGCACAACAGAATTAAGTCCATTTGCGGAATGACCAGGACCTTCTTCCACATCAGTGAAATTGCTGGATAATTGACAAACAACCGAACTCGTTCGAGTCATTCCCCGAAGACGGGTCGGAACGAGAAATCGGAGATCTTCCTGACAAGGAACCATAAAAAGGAGGCATGAGCTCCCTCAGAAAGTTCGACTGTAAGCACTGCATTCCCGTCCTTCCGTGTGCACCTCGTCGGCAGTCACGAAGGTGAGTCGTTGAGAGGGGGGAATGGACGTTTTCACTGCGGTGAAACCACACGGAGGGGTTTCCAGGAATTGGGAAAAAGTTTCAAGTTAATGCCTTTTGCAGCCGTGTTTCGAAAATCTCCCTTGAAAATCGAATTATATTTCACAACGAACAGTCCAGCTGGCTAGAGAATTTCCATTCCCGTCTTCCAAGGTCG